>JBCFYV010000935.1:795725-839699 GCA_039000515.1 Timema cristinae | reverse complement strand
TTTGAAACATCTGAACTTGAACAAATAATTCTCAGTAACATAAAGAAAATCTACCTGGTAGCATTATACTCTAGTGGACTCTAGTGGTAGTAGATTGTACTTTAATCCCAGCATGTGCACCAAGATACGAGGCTTTGAACACTATTGATTTCTTATATCTCTCTAAGCGAATATTACTGAATATTTTATTCCAACCATCTCTTGAACTATTTAATAACAGCAAACTATTGCTCTCAGAGACATACAATGCACACAGTTGTGGTAAAAGCAAACTGAAGTTAATTTTTGTCCTCCACAACAATGGAAAATATATATACACTTTTTAAACTATGAATGTTACTTGGAAAAATTAACTGTATACACTTTATTTTACCTATCAGGGAGAAGGTACGCCTGCTTAAGAATAATGACAAAATCAATATATCTTTAATTGATAAACATCAATATTTGAGAAAAAAGTTAATGATAAACATAGACAAAATATTAAATATGGAAAGTGCAATAATTTTCATCCGCATATTATATTGTATGGCAATGATCGACCATCGTCTAATAACGTAACTATACATTTCCCCTAAGATACATCACAGGCACGGAAGACTTACTCTTCTTTTACACAGAACCTAGAAGCTCCTATTAATAAGGTAATATCCTAAACGTGTAGCACGCACATAAAACAACGTGAGCAAGTCATAACCAGAGATATTTCCCAATTAATAAATTAAGTACATTTCATTTAAAAAATAATAATCGCAATAATATTACTATACTGCATTTTCCACTATCATAAACAGTTACATTAACGGATTTTCAAAATACTGATTTAAAAGCATGAATCATAAAGAAAATATGGTAGATGAACCTTTCAAGACATTGTTTAATAGGTATGGAGGGGTGACTTTAATCTGAGGGTTAGCCATATTTGACTATAGTTGATACAAGTTATTTAAGTCTTTAAATTACGAATATATTTGATGATGACGTTCCAATAAAAAATAAATGTTTCCCCAGTTCAGGCATCTCTATTTAGATGTGCTATGACCAGCATCCAAAGATAAAATTGTGATATGTTCGGACAAACAAATAAAGATTTATTTATTATATTTCAGCCAAAGAGTTATATTTTATTTAGAGATTTACAGCCACGCAGAAAATAACGGTGTCCATGGTAAGGTAGCCAAACAAAAAATTAAAAACTGAAAATTATCTGTGAAAATCGGGTTTTCGTGGAAAATTACTATTTTTCCCAAAATCCTGGTCTCCTAACCGTTAAAATTAGTGGTCGTTTGTAAACATCTGTTCAGTCATTTCCTTGTAATTTCTATTACCGGAAACAGGCTTATCAAATTATATATATATATCATTTATATATATATGATTTATATATATAAATATGATTTTATATATATATATGATTGGTCAAGGGTCGCTCAGTAGGTAATATCCTAACAGCTAAGCTGTTTGTAAGAAGAAATGAGTTGGTGTCATCTAGATTGCTATGGGCACGTATGAAAATAAGTCTTTTTAGAATTATGTTGGCTGCTGTTTATGCTACAGTGGAAGGTGAATCCAAGAATGTGAGAGCAGAGTTTTGAAATAAGCTCAATGAAGTATTAAATGCATCTCGAGACCAGATGAAAGAATTATTTTGTTAGCAGATAATAATGGTTGGGCGGGTATCCAAAGAGAGAAATTAGAATTAATGTTAGGAAGGTATGGTGTTGACAGGGTGAACGAGAATGGTAATGAATTAGTGAATCTGTGTTTAGAAAAAGGTTTTTTTTGTGTCGAATACATGGTTAAAGCACAAATAAATTCATTTGTATACATGGCAAAGGGGATATTCGAGAACGATTATTGATGGTGTGGTGTATAATGAGAGATTGAGAAGTTTAATAAAGAACACAATGGCTGTGCATGGAGCTGATTGTAGAACGAATCACTTTCAAGTGATTTCAGAAGTTGAATTATGTAGAAAATTTGTGAAGAAGCAGTGCAAGAATAGTAAGCAAGTAAGAGTGAAAGTGTAAAAGTTGAAAGATAAAATTGTGAGAGAGTAATATGAAAGATTGCTGAGGAAAATTTAGCTTTACAAGAGCATGAATGGAATGTCAAAACGAATATTAAAATGCTATTGAAAAGGCTTGGGATAGAATAAAAGAGGCTGTAGTGGAATGTGCAAAAGTTATGTATAGATCTGCGGTGTTGGGTAACTTAAAAAGGGATGCATGGGGGAATGAATAGGTGAAGGAATCTGTGATAGAAAATAAATAAGCATACAAGTGAATAATTATTGTGAAAAGTGAAAAAGAACATTAGGAGTTGTGGGAAATATACAGAGAGAAAAAAATTAATGTAAATAAAGTAGTAAAGAAGAGTAAAGAGCAAATGGGATTAAAAGGAAAATTAATTCAGAATCATTTTGAAGTTAATAAGAAGCTGTTCTGAAAGTAAGTAAATAGAACTCAACAAAGAGTGCAAGCAAATACCTGTGGATTTCAAAATGTATGTGATCAGATAATCTGGGATGAAAACGGCATAAAAGAGTGACAGAGAATGTATTTTGATCAATTTCATAATGAAAATGTGGAGAAAGAAGCAGAAGATAGAGAAAATTTTATAAGGAATGAAAGAAATAACAAGGCTAAGATGTTAAAGTTATGAAAATATTAAAGAATAGCAAAGCTAACAGCATAGATAGGATCACAAATAAAATGATTATTGTGGGGGCACGGTACTTCTTGCCCGATTGTGTGAGTTGTTCAATGTGTGTGCTGGGATTGTGAACGTTCATAATGACTGGAAGAATACCATCATTGCTCCTTTGTATACAAAGGCAGTAAGAGTGAATTTAATAATTATAGAGCAATTAGATAGTTAATTATTCCAGGCCAAGTTTTTAGGAGAGTTTTAATTGAGAGAGTGCGTGAAAGAGCTGTGGGCATGATTTGAGTTGTGAAATGTTGTTTCATGCCAGGTAGAATTGCTTGGACCAAATATTTGCATTCCAAAAAGTGACCGAGAAATGCATGTCAGTAAGAAAGAAAGTATTTTGTGCATTTGTTGAACTGTAAAAAAGCGTATGATCTGGTAAATAGGAGTATATTTGGGATTGTTCCTAGAGAATATGGTGTGGATGCATTCAATTAATGTGGTGTATGATGGAAGTAAAGCGTGTGTTAGATGGAGCTTCAAGCGAAGGGTTTGACATTAAACAGAGTGTGAGACAAGTTTCTATTATGTTTCCACAGTGTTTAGTATTTTCATAAATAGGTTATAACGTTCCTTGCCCCTAATTTGGGGAGCCAATTATAACCTTTCGCTGCTCCTCCACAGTTGTGCGCCAATTACAAAGATCCGATGTACTAGCCTCTCAGTTGAGAGACAGTGGTTGTCAACTCGTACATGTCCCTGGATTAAGCTCAATTTATGACGTCGGTGTTGCTATGATGGTTCATCGCCCACAATAGACTATTATGAGTATTATTAAAGTCGATGAAAGCTATTCAATTCTGTAGATAATGAAACTTTTTCTACAATAAATATATGCAATCAGTTTTATTTATATAATTAAATTTTATTATTATAACACGTCATAAATACTTGGCATAAGTATGATATTATAATTTACCACGTATTGGTTTCTTTTATAATATTAATACTAACCCCACGTGCACTGCACGTCCTATCGAATACTTGGTCAATATTGCGTTTGGGTCCTTGTATAGACCAAGCTTGGTTTCTTTAAGAAACTCCCGTTCCATGTATCTGCTTACGTCAGAGACCACTCCTGTTTGAAATGATAATTTGAAACTATCGTAAGAATGTATCTTGGATCTCAGTCTTCTTATTGGTTGTCAATGTTATTATTCGATGTAAAGGAAAACCTGGAGATATCTTTGAACGGAACAAAGTTGCAACCTCAGATTCTGCCTTTTTTTAACTGTCCAATTCACCCAGTAAGAATATGTAATCGTAATATATATAATTCTTCTGTACGTGTGTATGTCACTTAACAACTCCTAACCGGCTGGATCGATTTTGATGACATTTTTTTTGTATGTTTGAGTGGGTCCATGGATGCTTTTGATTCACAATTGAACCCGGTAGGTGGCGCTGCAATCGGGCTCTAGGATTTATTTTTATTTTTTAGGGATTTTATTTGAGGAGATTTTTTTTAAAAGATTTTTTCCATATCAGAACATGTAACCTCACAATTTCACTCTTCCCCCCCCCCCCAATATTTATAATAATGAATATATTATGAATAATTGACCGTTAAAACCTTCTGAATAGTGAATAATTGAACTTCTGAGAATAATTAATAGTTATGTTTGTGTACCATAGGTGGCATTGATTTTGAATTCTGTCGTATTTGACGTACGCATAATTGAACTTTTGAGAATAATTCATAATCATGTTTGTGTACCATAGGTGGCATTGATTTCGAATTTTGTGGTATCTGACGTACGCATCAATACATGCGCAAGTCTCTTGCGTCGTGGCTTGGCGTTGTTTTGACATTTTAATTTCTGTACGATGTGTTTCAATATTCCATGTATCACAATCACGTGAATATTGAGTGCATATTTCATCAAGTGTACTCAAATACAGACATTGAGAAAATGTGTAAGGTGCTGTGTTGAAGTGAATATCTTACATGATCTTCCATAAATTTAAATTATATACATGCGTATTCAATGACAATCAATCTAACCTGCAAATTTTTATTTTAAGTGCTTATTTGTGTCGATGATTTTATAAAATTTACGTAGTGTTAAACGTCTCATCGAAAAAAGCAACATGTAATCCATTAAATTAAAATATAAGTTGCTTATATTTTGGTGTTGTCTGTTTATTAAAGAACAATGCCACGTCTTCGTGAACGAGGAGGAAATATTGGTCGATGTACACAGAATACACAAATAGTCCACACCTGTCGGTTAAATCGAACGGCAGAAGATCAATTGACGGACAGTGCAAATTTAAGAGTCAAGGTTGCAAACAAACGTGCAAATGAAAGTCAACAGCAACTCAACGAACGCCTTTGAGCAAATGCATTGAGACAAAGACAGGCGCGTCAACGAGCCACTGATGCACACAAAGCACATGAACAACAGCGCCTGCAAGTACATCGCGCATTGACACGCGCATCACTTCTCCGTCTTGCGTTCGAATATGAGTCGGACATTGACTATTCGTCACATTCACAAATTGTCATCGGCGCTATGGACAAAGAATGCCAACCCTGCCATGCATTCAAATACAAAGGTGAATCGGCCGGTTTCTGCTGCGCGTCTGGAAAGGTTGTGCTTCAACCATTGAATTCACCACCAGAAACATTGAAAACAATATTGGCTGGAGCCACACATCAATCAAAATTGTTTTTGCGTAATATTCGCAAATTCAATTCTTGCTTACAAATGAAATGATTTGGAGCAACAAAAATCGTTCAGAATGAGGATGGTCGCAATTTTGAATTAACGTTTAAGATTCAGGGCCAAGAATATCATCAAATAGGATCTTTAATCTCAATGCCTGATGCCGATCCAAAATTCTTGCAAACCTACTTCATGGGCGATGAGGAGCAACAAATAAACGCACGCTGCCAGTACAACCACATCGAGCAAATGAAGGAGCGAGAAATTGTGGTGACTTTGGAACCGTGTTTGCGAAATCACAAACAGTTGGTCCAGTTGTTTTAGACCGTTTCAGACAGACTGCAAAACGACAATTACATGATCGTCATCAAAGCAGACAAAGTACCATTTGGAGAGCATGTGGGCCAATACAATTCACCAACCGTTAGTGAAGTTGCAGTTGTTATAGTTGGCGGCGCATATGAACGTCGAGATATACGGATCCAACACAAAGATAACACGGTTCACACAATTCAAGACGGTCATCGTTCTTACGACGCTTTGCAATATCCGTTGATATTTTGGGAAGGAGAAGATGGATATCATTTTAACATCAAACAAATAAATCCAGTGACAGGTACAATCTACAGATTATTTACTTTTTCTTTTTCTGTAAGATTAATTTCTTTTTGCCTTATTTATATTTTTACTTTGCAGGTGCAGAAACCAACAAGAAAGTGAGAGCGATGAACTTCTACGCATATCGGTTGATGATTCGTGCCAATGAAGACAACAACATTCTCCAATGCCGCCAGCTGTTTCATCAATACATAGTTGATATTTATGCGAAAATTGAAAGCGAGCGATTACGGTACATCAAGTATAATCAAGCGAAGCTTCGTTCTGAGGAGTACATTCATTTGCGTGATGCTATTGTCGGTAACGTCTGTAACGTTAACGGAACCACTAATAGAAACGACATCGGTACCGCATATATTCTTCCATCATCATATATTGGTAGTCCGCGTCATATTTAAGAATACATTAAAGACGCCATGACTTTCGTGCGCGTGTACGGCCAACCAGATTTGTTCATTACATTTACGTGCAATCCTAACTGGGATGGAATTAAAATTTTGTTGTTGCCAGGTCCAACAGCAATGCATTGCCATGATATCACTGCACGTGTCTTCAAACCAAAATTAAAATCGTTGATGAACTTGATTACACATCACTCTGTATTCGGCGAAACACGTTGCTGGCTGTATTCTGTTAAATGGCAAAAATGAGATTTGCCACATACACATATTTTGATTTGGTTCGTCGACAAAGTACGGTCAGAAGAAATTGATAAAATAATTTCAGCAGAAATTCCGGATAGGAATATCGATAAAGAGTTGTTTGACATTGTTACCGCTACCATGATCCATGGTCTATGCGGTGTTCTAAACATTACGGCGCTGTGCATGGACAATGGAAAATGTACGAAACGTTTCCCAAAAGCGTGTATAAACGATACTGTCACTAATATCGACGGTTACCCATTGTATCATCGTAGAGACACAGATAATGGTGGACAATCATATCAATTGCGCATGTCAAACGGTGGAACGGCTTACATTGACAATTGCTGGGTGGTTCCGTATTCGCCATTACTGTGCAAAATCTATAAAGCTCACATTAACGTTGAGTTCTGCAGTTCGGTGAAGTCCATAAAATACATTTGCAAATACGTTCATAAGGGCAGCGATATGGCTGTATTTGCTGTTCAAAATGTAAATGATAACGACGAAATAATACGTTATCAAATGGGCCGATACATTAGCAGCAATGAAGCAGTTTGGCGCATTTTGAGTTTTCCCATAGACGAAAAAGACCCTGCTGTTATACATTTGGCCGTGCACCTTGAAAATGGACAGCGTGTTTATTTCACAGAAGAGACTGCTCTACAACGAGCATTAACTGCCCCAAAAACCACACTAACTGAGTTTTCGGACGTTGCAACCAACCAGATATTTTCGGTCGATTCGCAAAGATGATGGGCCTCGATTTTTCACATGGAACAAACAGTCAAAAAAGTGGGACCCACGAAAGCGAGGACTTTCAGTCCAAGGATACGACGGAATATTTATGGGAAATACATTAGGCCGATTATACACAGTCCATCCAAAGCAACGTGAATGCTTCTTCTTGCGTTTGTTGTTGGTTAACGTTCCTGGACATACGTCCTTCCAATACTTGTGAAAAGTCAATGGTATTTTGTACGACACGTACCACAATGCGTGTCGCAAATTGCATTTGCTGGAAGATAACAAACATTGGGATCTCACACTTGCAGATGCAGTACTAAGTTCCTCTCCTCATCAAATTCGCCAATTATTCGCAATATTATTGACATGTTTTCCGTCGCAAGCTTCTGTTCTCTGGGATAAATATAAATATTCCATGAGCGACGACATTCTGCATCGCATTCGGACCGCTGATCAAGACCCCAATATCGATTTTTCACCGGAAATATATAACAAGTCGTTAATAAAGATTGACGATATTTGCATTCTCATTTATAATATACCACTCATTCATTTCGGTATGCCATCGCCTAGCCACCCAGCAACAGACATCATTAACAGCGATATTATGCACGAACAACAGTTCGATGCGGCCTCTTTGACTACTTTCGTTGCAAATAATGAACAACTGCTCACTGCTGAACAAAAGAACATATACGATCGAATTAATTTGTCAATTTCAGCACAACAAGGTGGATTCTTTTTTTTTTGGACGCAACAGATGGCACTGGCTAAACATTCCTCATATCACTGATACTGGCGCGCATTCGATCACAAAATCATATTGCGTTGGCAATTGCTTCATCAGGCATTGCAGCGACTTTGCTTGATGGTGAACGGACTGCACATTCAGCACTCAAGTTGCCATTGAACGTTCACACAAATCCAGACGCAATATGCAACATAAAGAAGCATTCCGGCATGGAAAAAGTTTTGCAAAAATGCAAAATTATTATCTGGGATGAATGCACTATGGCCCACAAGCATTGACTTGAAGCTCTCGATAGAACGATAAAGATCTCAACGATAATACCAGACTTATCGGTGGCGCTCTACTACTGCTTTCTGGTGATTTTAGACAGACATTGCCGGTCATTCCACGCGCTACATAAGCGGACGAAGTTAACGCATGTTTGAAACAATCATACCTATGGCGAAATGTCAATACATTACGCCTTAACATAAATATACGTGTTCAACTGCAAAACGATCCATTGGCACTGTCTTTCTCAGAACAATTGCTCAACATTGGCAATGGAAAAATTCTATTGCATGGAAATACACCATGCATAAAATTGCCAGACAATTTTTGCAAAATGGTAGCCATGAAAGATACTTTGATTGAAAGCATATTCCCAAATTTGCACGCTAATTACATTAATCATGCGTGGCTACGTGAACGAGCTATTTTAGCCGCAAAAAATATCGATATTGACGCTATTAATTTCAATATACAACAGTTATTGCCTGGCAATGAGATGTCATTTAAATCGATCGACACTGTTGTCGATCCTGACGAAGCAGTCAATTATCCTGTTGAATTTTTGAATTCACTGGATTTACCTGGAATGCCACCACATAGCTTGCGATTAAAAATTGGTTCACCAATCAATTTGCTTCGGAATTTAAATTCACCTAAGCTATTCAATGGCACGCGATTGTTCATAAAAAAAATTATGGCTAATATTCTTGAAGCTACCATTTTGAACGGCAAGTTTCAAGGGGAGGTTGTTCTCCTGCCACGGATCCCATTGATCCCTTCAGACTCGCCCATTCCATTCAGACGCTTGCAATTTCTAATTCGCTTGGCATTCGCAATGACTATTAATAAGTCACAAGGCCAAACAATGTCCATTTGTGTGTTGGATCTATAAAATCAGTGATTCTCACATGGTTAATTATATGTTGCGTGTTCTTGCGTTGGCAAACCATCAAGTTTGTTCATTTATACACTTCAGGGATTAACGAAAAATATTGTTCATCAACTCGCATTAAGATAAAAACAAAACCAACTTTATTGGTTTTGTCGGACCGTTTTTTAAAACATTACAACCTTAGGTATAAGAGGGGGTGAGGTTTCTATGCAGCTGACTGAACGTATCATCGAAATAGTATGTACTTGGTACAACAAGTACATACTATTTAGATGGTACGTATATAGGTAAGTTTTTCTGCTTAAGCCCGTAAAGATTCTAGGCCCAAAACAGTATATGTGTTTCACTATGAAAATAGAAACAATTAAAAAGTAATTTGACATTTGTCATATTTGAAGGTACGTCAGTAAAATAAAATTAGCTGTACCCGGCATACAAATTTGTAAGCAAGCTTCGCAATTTTTTTTCGATACATTTGATATTTGTGGAGTTGTGGGCGAAATTCCAAAAATTGTAGGGATCACTATTCCATATATTATTATTTTTAATAATGGATACCATGTATGTATAAGTGTCTAGCAGTTCCTATTCTAAGTAAAATTTATTAGTTTCAGAAACCGACAGACGGAATGAGAAAGCATTGCCATTACTGTGAAACAAAGAATTTGTAATGTACTATTGTCACAATATAGTTGATTTTGAGAAAAGAAAATATGTTTTATTTTGTATGTTGTCTTGACAAACCCTGAATTTTTAATATTTGTGTAACTCACTAATTGGAGTTCATTGTGAATTTGTAATTGTGATGATCACATATTGTTTGTTTTGTTATCGAAATCAATTATGCCACCCAAAAGAAAAGCCACTGTTCGAGAAGGACAACGTCTGTCGGGTCCACTTGTATATACAATATGTATTAACTTTTAAAGGCCTTGATGGTTTTAAATATGTTAAAATTAAAAATGAATAATGAAACAATATTATTAATAAAGGTAAAACCTTAAATTAAAATATGAAATAAAAAAGATAACATTCAAAACGAGAGTCTCATCCTTGGCTAAAGTATGTGAGGAAAATTACTAATAATATTTAAAACAGAAACAAATTAACGAAAACAGGACATACCTTATCCATGCATATGAAACCAAATAATAGTTCATAGCTGTGAACATTACAAAGTGTATGAGGGATACTTGTGAGGACATGGTTAGTGAACATTTGGACAGATGTGAAAGAAGTATCTTACAGGGATTTGGGCTTATTATGGATCGATTGACGAAACAAATATATTAAAGTAAAGTATATGGATCAAAAGGGAAGGGGAAATCCATGTAAGACGCGACCAGAGACAAAGGCAGTGGGGAGGTTGTAAAGGGGGCAATTGCACAGGACCCAGCGTTGGTCGGTTTTTTTTTAGTGGAATAAAGTATCTTTACGTAAACACACGACAAAAATTGTCATACTAATTAAGAGTTTGAGACTTCATACTAAGTTGAGATTAATGTGAACGTAAAACAAATTTAATATGTCAGTCAGTTAAGATTTATCACCGTCAAGAGGATGATAAGGCAATTCGAGAGAGGCCCAGCGGGCGCGGGTGTTGAACAGTGAGTCATTCCTAGGCAGGTAGGCTCTACCATTCCTTTATTTATTTGTACTTGCCCGCGGACCAGCTCACTAGCTTATGTGGTCATTCTATCATATTGTCTACTCTAGTATCTGTTATCTGTATTTCACGGCAAGAGTAGCAGAAGTGATCTTTTCAGTCTCAACGATCCAACATTGTTGAAGAGTGTACTCTTGAGTGGAAAATTCACTGATAACTGATGAGTAAGTATTATTGGAATCTTTTCATAGATAGGATGAACTACTGTCTGTTCAGTGAATGGCACGCCACCACGGACATTCGAGGTTCAACTCTAGTTGCCGCATTTAGGGGTTATGCTTTTATTGCTTTTTTATTCCTGCTAAATTATATACTTTTTTGAGTATTCGGAACTTTTTTTAAATTATAGTCGTGGTTTTGTTTATAATTTTGTTTCCCTAAATATGCCAGACATTGTTCTTTTTCTATCATTGGTATTTTAATTTATAAAACTTTAAAAACACCTATCATCCTATAGGGTAGCTGAAGGCCATGATACCTAGCAGCGCTATCACTGTATAGCTTTCGTTGAGGTTTTTCATATTTGTATCTTACTACGCGTAAAGCGGCACTGAATATTGCGGCACTCACTTGATAGATCAAAAAATTATCTCTCTGAATGCGTACAAGTTCTTAAATTCACAAATAATGGTACAAAATGTCCATACTCATCATTCTCCTCATTGTGGTACTCCTATAAAAATGATTTCATAAGTGAGTTTTAATAATGATATTACTTTTTACCATTAGGGTCTAAAATATTCCTCTACACTTACTTCACAATAAGCGCATTTTTTTTGCTAGCATGACTGGTGCTGGGGATCTCCTCATTACCAACGTAACCAAAATCCGATGGATCAACTTGGATCTCAGAATCTTCTTCCACACAAGATGTTGATATCAAATCTTTAACAGTGCTCTGTTCATCTTGATCTTCTATTTCGTTTGCATCGACTTTGCTGACGCCATTCAAACAATCTCCGTGGCAGTTATGGCATGCTGCTGTGCAATGAATTCTCCCTTTTCTGAATCCACCAACAGATCCACAGCCAGTCGTACATTTACAGAATAGAAGGTTTAATACAGCCTCGGGAGCGACAGCGTCCATAGTTGTGAACGGAACAAGACGACACTATACATGTTTCTAGCCTGTAACGTTTAAAAGATTAATACATTCATGTTTGTACGCCACTATTAGGGTGACATTTGATATAACGATTGGATCGGGTCCAAGTTTGCTGTTATGTATTATAATAATTAAAAAGGGATGTCTTATTTTATAAATTAAAAATTCTGGTGTTTTATAGTTTATTTCATTTAAAGTAGATAAACAGTTTTTTTGTTAGATATTTCACACGTTGTATATTTTAATAAAAGCCCGACTATACTATTACATTATATGCATGGTAATTCCCGACACGTGAGATTTAGAACACAGATTAAGATGTCATAGACTCAACCTACACGGCTCCTCGTCAGGAAGAAAAGTGAAGAGATGCGTACCATGAAAGGGTATATTAATCGACAATTCCTTCTCGAAGCTTCCTAAAAGAAAAAAGGTGTGGTCATCCAGGTGCGTTTTTGTTCACAAAACTGCGTTGTCTTTTTGATCAGAGACGTAGAAGGATGTCGCCATACCTTGCACATTAACAACTAACACAAATAAATTTTATTACTCGCTCTCATTTAAAATATAGTAATTTTGAATAAAGATGTTAACAATAAATTATTGAGATGCATAATTCTATATCATTACAGCACCCCCCTAAATGCTGGAAAGATTGAACTTGTGTGATATCTAACAGCAATTACATAATGTACAAGTTTACTATAAAATGCACTTGAAATTGAATACACAGAACTAAATCACTTTTACATACAATGGTTTCTAGTCTAGTCAAGGTTTGCTCTCGACCATACTTTCTTTCTTGAAGTTCCTTTGTTACATACATCAACAAAATAGGAAAAAATAACTTTTTTTTGTCACACTAATAATAATTTGTTTTCTTTATTGTTTTTATCTAATGTCATTATTCAAAAAATCTTAATTATAAAATACTTAACTAAAGTTACATTATATTAACTTAATACAATATACTTGATATATTTAATTCAATATGTATACAATGTAGATAACACTTGATTTAATTGTTTTAATACTATACAATTATATTAAATATTTTTTATTAAGACTCACTGTTTAAAATTATCTATTTCAATATTCATTGATCGATCCTTCTTAATACTATAGCTTTTATCCTTTGTTCTTTAAAAATTATTTAATTAAATCGATTTGATTTTAATTAAATTAACTTTATTTTATTTTTAAGAATACTTTAATTAAATCATCCTTTTCTATAGCTATTTTTATTATTTTATAGACCCAAGGCAACTCTTTAATATTCTTCTTTACTTCAGAGTTATATACTCTTTTTAGTTTTGTTATTCATTTTATTGTTATAATTTGTTTACAAGACACCAGAAAATCTCATCAGATAACTTTAATTCCTTCCCTGGTATAGGTTTAAACAAATGAATTATGTCGACTATTATCTTACCTTTCTTCAATATCGGAGACTCACCTAAATAAATTTTATGGGGTAATCCCTTCCATATATATGTGACGTTGTCACAGACATAATGCAAACATGGACGATCTGGCTCACCTGATCTGGTCCCCTTTGACTGGGCTGGATCTCGACTTCATGAAACACGCGCACTCAACTCCACTCAACATCACGCGGCTTACTGACCGCCCGTGGCTCGAGGCCCGATTAGAGCAAGACTCGGACAATTGAACATCAAGATGCGCTAACCCGTATGCGCCGACGGTTGTGTTCGAGTGAAACAAGACTCATCCACCGGCGCGTGATTTGAAATTATCACGAGAATAATCGAGATTTCTGTCGAAGCAACGTACACCCCTCTCCCTTCGTCCCAGTGTGATTCCCGCCGTTTGTGAACACGTGATTGACTTTGTACAGTATATAACGGCTGGACTGTGTAGTGATGTCACTCATTTCTCTGCACTCGATTAGGTGAGACACTTGTCTTAGATTTAGACGTAGGTCGTTGTTCGACGTTTTCTAAATTATGTTTGGGTTAAATTGTTCAAAATTTAAGTTTCAACTTTAAATATAAATCATGATTACTAATAGCTATATTTCTCTGAGACTGCAGGATTTGCCTGTCAGCCATTATGGTTTATGCGCTAGCTTTTTTCTTTGTACTTAACGTTGTGTCCGCCTCACGGACGGGTTGGAACTTTAGCATGGCGCCATCTTGGGGCGCTAATGGAACTTTAGCAGGTCGCCACCTTGGGGCGCTAATTATTTCTGTTTAACGTGTAACTTATTTTAAAATAATTGTTCTGCTTGCTAAAAGTTAAAGATTTGTTACGATTGTGATTCTTTTTAAATTGTTACTCAACTCGGGGGGCGCGAGCCCGTGCACCCAGCACATTGGTCATTGCAATAATAATAATTAGATTGAACTAATTTGATTGGGATCTATTGTAACAGGTTAGGTTTAGGTAAATCATTTTCTCTGTCGCGCCTTACAATGGCAGTCTATTATAAAACTTCATACTTATGTCAATATAGTGTCGGCATCGCCAGGTCGTGTAGACCTATACCTTTTACTTGTATTTAACTTTCCTGCTAGGTTAGTCGCCTTCTGCGAGGGTCAATTTATTTATGGCTACGTTGGTATTAATCATTCTGTTTTCTCTTAACGACTTGGGGTCTTGCCCCTTTATTTATTGTTTACTTCGGCCCTTATCGGCCAGTCACTCGACTTTCCTAGAGTGCCTCGCTCTTGTATGTCTGCTAGTTGTTTGTAGAATAAAATAAACTCTCTTGTAACTTACCTACCTTTTATTTATTGTAATTTGAACCTATCAAATCATATGAAGGGGGGGTTACATATATATATATATATATACACATTTTCGACGACGTAACTCACCTAAACTGGTGTATATTGGATCAACGACGAGTACTTCACCTTCAACTGGTGGACATTCCACGAAGACAATATATTAGATCTACGACTATAATTCATACCATTGGCATACCTAACTATCCACACCAAGAGAATTTAAAACATAGCTTCCTTTTCTTTAGATACCTCGTATTTATGATGATATTTTACCATGAACGATCATTACTGGGCGTCGTAAACAAATTCATTTAGTTCATATACTTCACTTAGATCGGTTTTATATATATATATATATATATATATATATATATATAATATATATATATATATATATAACTAATTCTTTATCAAATATTCGTAATACACTTTCCATTCCTTGGCCTATAAAATTTAATATAAACTTCAGCATTTTTATAGTTCATAACTTGACCCTTCTTTAATACTGAATTTAAATTATATCTTAGAATTTCCCGATTGATACTAATGAGTCGATCTTTTGAATATCATCACCCTTAAGATACTTTTAATGAATTACACTACTTTCCTATGATAGATTTTGAGAAATTACTATTTATTTAAACACATCTTGTTAACACATTATTAATACAACACAAAGAATTCAATAGTCATCCTCCTTGCCTAATACATTAATAGTAGTACTACAACACATAGAATTTAATATTCATAAGACCTTAAACAATTTCATTTATTAGCCTTTTTCACTAAAATTATATTTAAAATTTTACAATATTAATTATGTAATTTAAAATGTAGGCCCTATACATAAAAACACAATTTATTTTATATTACAATATGGTTAGAGAAAGAGAGAGAGAGAAAGAAGGGAGTTTATCTTTGTTATTTTCATTTTGAAAAGAAATGCTAGATGCCTTACTGGCTATTATAGTTTACTTCAAACTAACTTCTTTGTCAAAGGAACCCTTTTCTCTGAGGATTAAATATTATTGACAAGGGTAGTTCTCCGTCTCTTTTAGTTTCTCTCTCTGTTTTCTTTGTAACATTATATTTTCTTAGGAAATATACAAGTATTCTACTGACAATAAACCTGAGAAGTATTTCAGTTACAAGGTATGTGCTTTATTTTTTTTAACAGACCTTGGGTTCGAATCTGAACACGTGTAGATTTGACGTTTTTGTTACTATTACTACTATTACAAATTAAAATTAATAACATGAAACTTTCTTTATTTTGATATTACAATGAAATTATTTTCACATAGCAACAAATATCTTCTTGACAGTTTCCTAAAGCAAGAGTCATTTCTCTAACATTAGTCGATGTCATTGTCGAGCAACTCAATGACTTGTCTAACTATCTTCTTGACAGTTTCCTAAAGCAAGAGTCATTTCTCTAACATTAGTCGATGTCATTGTCGGGCAACTCAATGACTTGTCTAACTATCTTATTGACAGTTTCCTAAAGCAAGAGTCATTTCTCTAACATTAGTCGATGTCATTGTCGGGCAACTCAATGACTTGTCTAACTATCTTATTGACAGTTTCCTAAAGCAAGAGTCATTTCTCTAACATTAGTCGATGTCATTGTCGGGCAACTCAATGACTTGTCTAACTATTTTATTGACAGTTTCCTAAAGCAAGAGTCATTTCTCTAACATTAGTCGATGTCATTGTCGGGCAACTCAATGACTTGTCTAACTATCTTTTTGACAGTTTTGTCCTGTCTCCTGACGGACATTGCCACGGGGGTTGAGAGAATGTCTACTCAGTTGTTGTGGGTGTTCTTCTAGTTTTTCAAGGTCTATGCCATTCCTATCAGCTGATTTCTCGGTTGACCACCATTACCTGTAAATTCTTTTCTTTAAATTACGTTTATTCTATCCCCTGGTAGTCTAGAAAAACCTCCCTTGTAATTAGGATTAGAATAATTTACTTTTTGATTAGGATTAGTGTAATTAAAATTAGAATTGTTTCCCTGATTATTGGAATTTTCCCAAGTTCGAGTTCTTGGCTCCTGATTCGGTCTCTGGATAGGTTTTGCCTGGTTATTTCTACTGTCCCTATTTAATTGGTTTCCTCCATTTTGAAATGAGCTATCTTGCATGTGTGGCCTTGACCTTTCTCTCCTAGAGCGCTCGTCAAATATTTCTAGAATGTATCTCATTTCTACACTAGTTTTTATTCATGCAGCTATAAGAGCATCTTGTATTTCACGTGGAAAGTGATGCAATAACTGATTTACTAATCTTTCCCCGTCAATAGGGATGTCCAAATTCCCTGCCTTCATGACATATCTATTGTAATATTTACACATAGGCCCTCGATGTGGATCATACCGGCCTGTAAACATATCATTTACTAATTTGTCCTGCTTATACACGGACCAAAATATTTACGAAATGTATCTTTATTGCTTCTTAGGATGTATAGTCATCCTCGTGACTATTCATCCATACTTCAGCTTCACCTACCAACTTTGAAATAAAAAAATGCTATTTTTTGTGCTTCGGTGGGCTTACTATTTTCAAAAAGTCTATCCATTATTTCAAAAATTGTGCAGCATGCACCCTATCATTATTTCCACTGAAGGTGGGCAAAAAGTCCATTAATTGACTCTGGATGCTTGTACTGGGTAATACCAAGGCACCAGCAGTAGTTAGCATCCCTTTTTCCACTAGTTCATCATGTTTTGACTTAGTCTGTTATAGTTGTTGTCGCATTTGTTCGACTGTTTGTGACGTCTTGTCCAAAGTCTCAGTCAGATTGTCCTTAAATTTGTCCACAGTTTCAGTCAGGTTGTATTTAAATTTGTCCAATTGGAGGTCAACTATTTCCTGTATTTGATCATCTGGTACTGTGTGTCCATCAAAGAGGTCATTTTGGAATCTAAGGTTCTCACTACATATTTGCTGCTTTTTTTCAATGGTCGCAAATCATTCTGTTAAATTATGTACCTGTTCTAGAATTTCATTTTTATTTTTATCGTTCCTTTCTTGAGTATTTTTTACCTTGGAATTTAAAGTGTCCTGTCTAAGTTTCAAGTTTTCCTTTGCATTTTTAAGTTTTTTCAACTGCTCATTCGTTTGCTTTTCTGACTTACTACAGTCTTCCCTAAGCGTCTGTAGTTCGTCCCTCACCGGCGTTTGGTCATTTTTAGTCTGTTGTTTCTGTAATTTTTCGTCAAAATTGTTTTGTACTTCTTGAAACTTACCCTGCAATTCTTGTTTCAACTTGTTGAATTGTTCATTTACGCCCTTAAATTTTTCATCAAACTTTGTATTTAATTTCTGATTATTTTCTTTTATTTATTTTAACTCATGGAGATTTTTTTTGTAGTTCCTGGCTAGTTTTATCGAACCTTTCATCTATTTTTTGACTTAACTTTTCAATCACTTGCTGTTCTATACCTTCTACCTTTGAAACATTCTCCACCCCCCTTAAGTCTTCTTCTTTATGGGCTATTGGTTCAACTACATTCTCAATTTGTTTTTCACTTTTTTCCTGATTAGATAGTTCTAAACAAAGATGTTCTTCTACCATTGGCTGGGAATATTGTGCTAGGGGAAGGTTATCCTCACTGCTGCTACTACTGTCTGTCTCTTTCATATTTAATGAAATTTTTTTGTTGATGACTTACGTGAAATTCTCCCTGCGTACCTCACCTGAAGTCTAGAAGCTTTGACCTTCTTCTGAAGTTACCTGGTTTGGAACTCCTACTCCTGAAGTCACCTGGCTTGGAACTTCTTCTTACGCCACCTGGCTTAGAACTTTTCTTCTTAAGTCATCTGGTAATTTGTGTGTGGTAGTAATAAAGCACTTAAGTAGTTTTCGGCACTTTCACTGTTCTTTGAGCACTCACTTTCTCGGGTTGTGAACTGAATTTAAATTTATTATTTCAGTTTATCAGGCCTTCCACGTTGGGAAGCCATTATTGTAACGTTTAAAAGAGCCTGATATATTAATGCTTGTACGCCACCATTAGGGTGACATTTGATATAACGATTGGATTGAGTCTAAGTTTCTGTTCTGTATTATAATAATTAAAAAGGGACTATGTCTTATTTTATAAATTAAAAGTTCTGGTGTTTTATAATTATTTTTATTTTAAGTAGATAAACAGTTTTTTGCTAGATATTTCACTCATTGTAGATTTTAATAAAAGCCCGTCTATTACGTTATATGCTTGATAATTCCCAACATGTGAGATTTAGAACACAGATTAAGATGTCATAGACTCTACCTACACGGCTCCTCATCAGGAAGGAAAGTGAAGAGATACGTACCCTGAAAGGGTATATCAATCGATATTTCCTTCTCAAAGCTTCCTAAAAAAATGGTGTGGTCATCCAGGTGCCTTTCTGTTCACAAAACTGCGTTGTCTTTTTAAACAGAGACGTAGACGTAGACGCCATACCTTGCGACTTAACAACTTAACACAAATAAATTTTACTACTAGCTCTCATTTAAAATATCGTAATTTTGAATAAAGATGTGAATAATAAATTATTGAGATGTGTAATTCTATATCATTACAAGCCCCAAAGTTCGCTAGATAAATCATTTCCATGCAATTTTTGACTTGATACGCTATAAATTTTTGCTGCTTAGCAGCTCTTTTTTTTTTGCTGGGAATGAGGTAATATCTGTATTGATTTTTGTTACGGATTTCGTGAAAAATTTGGACCGATATTTGTTTAAAGATTTATCTGTGTAACATGCACCATACAAAACCAGAAAAAATCCACTATCCTGCTCAATTATACACCTACGTGTGAAGAGTTGCAAATTATTAAACACTTCAACTATGTCATGCAAATGTTGATGATTTTGGAATATCTTGACGAATTTCATCTTTTCCTTATTGATTACTGCAACCGTATCGCATCCACTGAAGACGTGTAGGAAAAGAATATAATTTGAAAGTCCCGATTATTTTAGCAGGTGCTATGAATACAGTCTCGTTTCAGTTTTTCATTTGCCTGTTTTGACGAAGAACATTTATCCTTGTGATTGAGCCAATGCGAGTAATAAAACCAGTAGGTCAACGTCCTCATCAATAATAGCTATGATTTCGTTTATAGTAGATTTTTCGATCTCGTTTCTAATGATGACAAAGTCTGCGTCGTCAGTGCTTCCCCGAAATCCAATATAATCTTTATTCAGTTTGGCCAAAAGTATGTTAATCAATCTACTTTTATGTTTGTCATTTGATAGGAATTGACTTGTTGAACGTTAACGCACATATTTTACTCAAAATGTATGTCCACAGATATTTTAATTGTATGTAGAAAATTTTGCTCAGATTTTTTTATATTGTTAATCGTATTTAAGTAGCCGTTGAAGACTACTGTGTAGTTTTTAACATAATGCTTATTGATATAATTTATGTATCCAGTTCATAGAGATGAACAAGTTTAATGTGTTGCTCACTTGACTCTGTGTAGGAGGAAACCACCATCCACAATATTGAGGAACTATTTTAAATTAATAAGTTTGTCTGATATTGTAAGAATGTCGTACAGTGAGGATTTATTTGTTTTTCGCATTCCGGCTTCATTGAAAAGAGCTAGTGGAAATGGAGCCAACTCGTTTTCCAAATGAATTGCTAAGTCTTAGTTTTTTTATTGTAGATAATGTTATACTATTAGATGGAATAGCGTTTCATCACACTTTGCTCTGATTGGTTGAATTTGGTCACGTAACCACGGCCCTCGCTTTCTGATTGGCTGTTGGTGTCCCCTTCCCCTCCCCCTACTCTCCTCCTCCTAACCCCCTCTCCTCCTCCTGACCCCCTCTCCAGACGTGTTGGTTCTTGTTACAAACATGTTGGTACTTGTATTTTCTTGTTTTATTTGTTTTTTTATGTACTGGGTTTTCCCTGGTGACTCATACCTGATGCCAGTATATTTCCGTCTGACCTGAATTTCCCCTCTAGTTATTTCCATGACGACATGGGGTTAACAATCTGTTGTCCTCCTTCAATGTCGCAAAGGTTTATTTTAGGTTTTCTATGTGGCAATGGGTTTTTCCTTATGACTGGCGCAAAAGATACCAAACAAACAATTTTAGCAGACTTTTGGGGTGGAGGTAGAGGCCCTTAACTGAGGATTCTGAGTTCTCTGATTCCGCATAATTAAAGCTGTGTCAATGCTCTCTAGTTGCGACATCACCGGGAAAAACCCATTACCACATAAGGTGTTGCGATGTTACGAGGACAAGTTGCGACATCACTGTGAAAAAAAAAACATTGCCAAGGGGAGGGTTACCAGAGTCAATCATCGAGCTCACGGTTTCAAGGTCACGATCTATACCTGTCTCGACACGTCTTGTCAAGCTGCCAAACTGGCACCAGGTATGAGTCATCGGGAAAACCCAGGGGGGAAGTGTTGCGATATTACACGCAATGATTACGTCACATAGATCGAGGAGGCTTGTCTTGTCGAGCCACCAAACTGGCGCCAGTCATCAGGGAAAGCCTACTACTGGGGAAGGTTGCGACATCATTCAAGGTCACGATCTATCCCTGTCTTGTCCAACAGCCAAAATGGCGCCAGTCATCAGGGAAAACCCATTGCCACATAGAAAACAAAAAATAAATCTTTGCGACATTGAAGGAGGACAACAGATTGTTAACCCCATGTTGTCATGGAAATAACCAGGGGGGAAATTCAGGTCAGACGGAAATATACTGGCATCAGGTATGAGTCACCAGGGAAAACCCAGTACATAAAAAAACAAATAAAACAAGAAAATACAAGTACCAACATGTTTGTAACAAGAACCAACATTTTTGGAAAGGGGGTCAGGATGTGTAAGAGGGGTTAGGAGTAGTGATGGAGGGCGGGAGGGGAGGGGGAAACCAACATCCAATCCGAGAGCAAGGGGCGTGGTCACGTGACCAAATTTAACCAATCAGAGCAAAGTGGGGCGAAACGCCATTCCATCTACGTATACTCTTAACATTTGATAGTTACTATTTTTTTCCATAAAATCATTAGTTCTCAAGATATTTGCAAAAACCTATAAAACTGTAACTATTTTCTAAAATGGCAGCAATTGTTCCAATATTCAGTACCAATTTCCTCGTTGCAAAATATAGTTATGAAAGAATTAATGACACCTTATTTGCTTAGAAATTAATACTCTTTAATTTTGATTACAGCAATTTTTTTTCCATAGAATCAATAGTTCATGAGATATTTGCAAAATACTGTAAAACTGTAACCATTTTCCAAGATGGTAATGCTAGCTCACTTCTGACCCTTTCTTTTAATATGTTCGAAAGTACGCCTTAGTTAACCTCTCTCCCAAATTTTAAAATTTTAGTATTTTTGTTTTTATTTATACTTCGTTGACTAAACTATAGATGTCTTATTGACATTCTGGGTCAAATCAAGGTCTTAGTTTAAAATGCTCTAGAAATAACGTCACTGGAGCGGCAAATCTGTTTTGATATAGTTTTAGATTATTTTTCTTGAATGCTTAATTTTTATATATGACCGACTCTCTTAATACCGGTACTGTTTAAAATCCTGTTAATAATATTTTCCAATTAATATATATGTTGTGACTATATTTTTTAAACATTCATTAATATTTTTAAATCACAACTTTCCAAATAATTTAGTCTTCTTTGTTTTGGAAGTAAAAAGTTAATTGTTATCTTTGAAAGAAAAGAATAATATCGGCGTATTTTTATTTAAAAAACACAAAAATGTATTTTGTAAATTAATCTTTTCCCCCCTCAAGTAAAAGCTAAAGTTATTAGCGCCGAACATAACAAATGTGACACAGAACGCCTATTCATCAACAACAAGTATGGCAGTTCAAGAATAGTTTGGAGGAGGAAGTAATAATAACAATAATTATTATATTTACCTTGGTTAGAAGGCTAGTTCACCAATGTGTCTGGTTAAAAGATTTTATTTTATTGTAGTGCTGCTTTATTGTTTTTATAAAATAAATATTTCAAAGAAATAACCACTATCCACAAACAAAAAAGCATAGTAACTTAGATGTGTAGCTGCACCATGCACAATAGGCAGGCCATGGGTCAATATTTTACTTTTAAAAATCATCATCAATCCTACATGTTTCCTCTGAAACCTAATTTAAATATAAATCTGTAATTCTAGTCAATATAAATGGTTTTATTGTTATTATTTTTATTATTATTATTACTTCCTATAATTACCGCACCCATTATCCATCTGAGTAGTCAGGGCACCCATATTATATTTTTAATTTCAAGTACCCGAGAGAGTTGAGGCACCCTACAGTTCGAACCTCGGCTATGTACCCTAGGATATTTATTTTACGTGTGATCTATCATTGTGATTTTACAGTAGCCTCTCCAGGTTTTTGCCTGTTAAAAGTTAGCAGTTAGACCCAATAATAACAATTATATCCACAGCAGTGAGCACATTTATCATAACTTGTGTGTCCTACAGGACTCTAAACATGCTCGGATAAACACTCAGGTCATAACTAGGGCTGTGCTGGATCCCACATGGTTGTTCCCGAAATTTGGGCGAGACAAAATATTTCCCGGGATTTTTAGTGGAAAATATTTAAAAAATCACAGCCAAGGACCAACCATCAAAGCTATGTTTGTATTTAATTTTCATTAAAAATATTATTAATCTATAAATTGTAATCAACCTTATCTTCCATTAAGCAGCTGGACACTCGAAACTTCAGTCACTTATTTTGTATCTCCTTACAAAACAACCAAGTGCCATTAAATAACGTAACCACACTAAATATATCTCTGAATAGATTTAAGCAGAGAAAACATATTTTTAGTGGAAAATAATGATAAAAGTGGCTTTTAAATATCAAAATTATCACGAAATTAGCCTTCAACACACTCATTGCATATAGACCCGTAAATTACGTGGGTATTATTATTTGTAATGGCATCCATTTGCTTTTATACCATGAATAGTAAGTGTTTGATAAGCTAATATTTTTGGAGTGCAACAGCGCTTTTTGTGATAGTTTTAGTAACTGGCTCGATCAAGAAATGTTTTTGTTATTCTTATGGACAAGAATGTGGCTCTATTTATTCAGGTTAGCTTGAATATTCTGATGTTTTACTGCGAAAGTATTTGTAAGAATTCACGACATGAGTTTTTTTATCTAGAAACTATATTAGTCAATCTTAAAATTTATTTTTAGAATATACCTATTTATATTCGAACCAAAAATATTTGATTATAAATACACTATGGCTATAGTTCTATTAGGACTAGTTATTTAATTCACATAAATATCAAAAATCTAACTCAACACTTGTTGGACATAATATTTAGTTTTTATTTGTAGAACTTACAGTTTTTTAATAAAAAAATTCAGGTGGAAATATTTTTTTTCCTTTAATTTTTTTTTTATTGAAAGACTATAGAATGTAAATGTATTGGCTAAACCAATAACTGCAACTGAATTGGATTTTTTTTCCTTATTCCTCTCTATTAAAAATATTGCTGAAATCTACCACTACATTTAACTCAATTTAAACTATCAAATAATTTAATTTTTTTAATTGAAATGACTAAAATTATAAATCTGATAAATATATATAAACCTAAAGTGGAAAATTATTTTAATTTTTTCCCTCCTTTTCCCGTCCCGTCCCCGTGGGAAATAGTTATTTTCCGCCCGAAAATTTCCCGAAGTCAAAATGTCAATCCCACACAGCCCTAGTGATAACTTTTTTTTATAAACTCACGATGTTTATCTACTTGCAGCCTTAAGCCAATTAAAATAATGACAAGGTCCTTGACAATAGCTAAGTTACGTTTTCCTTAATAATAGTATTTTAAACCCTTGATGCGTGTTTATGAACCAAACGTGTGGGATTTAAAATTAATACTGACCATTGAATATAATATTAGGAAACAATTAAATGAACACATTTTTAAAGATATACATTTTTAATTTAATAATATTATAGCTATTGGTTTAAAGGATAATTTAGTTACCATTTTTCAATAGTTAACAATCTGAAGGGATTGTAAGATCACACTACTCCATCTCTTGCAAGTAGACGCACACACGTGCTGTAACTCGACACAATATTGACTCGCAGCACATATTAAAACTGCAGATAATGTAATGTATCTATATTTAAATATACATATATGTGTATAAGAGATACAGGAGAAAAGGGGGGGAAATACAAATTGTAGCTCAAACTGAGCTGAGCTGCCATCTGTAAGTCAATCATGAGACCTTTCTAATGCACTTTAAATTATAGTTAAAATTTCTCTGTCATATTTACATTAATTTAAAAAGAAAGGTATTTACTGGGTTCCTTGGTTTGAGATATAGAAGTTGTTCTGAAAAATATGTGTAATGTTACTTTCTCTCTATTTTCCCCTGCACCCATCATTTATATGTTAATATGTACTGGGTACTACTAGCAGTCAGGTCCATCTGGATATTTACTCTCATGAAGAATAATAAATCAATGCCATTTAATTTAGAGGAAATGCACCCACATTTGCTCGAAGAGGGATGTAACCTGTTTAAGGGGGAGAAGTCAGTATAGTACACACAACAGTGATTCGAACACCAATAGAGTCCCCAGGAAAGCACATCGAGATGAGGGTGACGTATGTGTTTGCTTACCTCCCTGATGGGGGCAATATTTGATGTAATTTATAAAGTGGACAAACCAACATATACACCCATTTGAAGTGTTTAACATATATATATTGTTTGTACTTGCTTTAAAATAACGCGAATATACACATCAAGAGGGATCTTTGTGGAGCTTTTAGATATTAATGATAGCTGGTGATATAATAGACAAGCTACGGTACTATCTACCACCAGTATAACAAATGATAGCTGGTGATATAATAGACAAGCTACGGTACTATCTACCACCAGTATAACAAATGATAGCTGGTGATATAATAGACAAGCTACGGTACTATCTACCACCAGTATAACAAATGATAGCTGGTGATATAATAGACAAGCTACGGTACTATCTACCACCAGTATAACAAATGATAGCCGGTGATATAATAGACAAGCTAAGGTACTATCTACCACCAGTATAACAAATGATAGCCGGTGATATAATAGACAAGCTAAGGTACTATCTACCACCAGTATAACAAATGATAGCCGGTGATATAATAGACAAGCTAAGGTACTATCTACCACCAGTATAACAAATGATAGCCGGTGATATAATAGACAAGCTACGGTACTATCTACCACCAGTATAACAAATGATAGCCGGTGATATAATAGACAAGCTACGGTACTATCTACCACCAGTATAACAAATGATAGCTGGTGATATAATAGACAAGCTACGGTACTATCTACCACCAGTATAACAAATGATAGCCGGTGATATAATAGACAAGCTAAGGTACTATCCACCACCAGTATAACAAATGATAGCCAGTGATATAATAGACAAGCTACGGTACTATCTACCACCAGTATAACAAATGATAGCTGGTGATATAATAGACAAGCTAAGGTACTATCTACCACCAGTATAACAAATGATAGCCAGTGATATAATAGACAAGCTACGGTACTATCTACCACCAGTATAACAAATGATAGCTGGTGATATAATAGACAAGCTAAGGTACTATCTACCACCAGTATAACAAATGATAGCCGGTGATATAATAGACAAGCTAAGGTACTATCTACCACCAGTATAACAAATGATAGCCAGTGATATAATAGACAAGCTACGGTACTATCTACCACCAGTATAACAAATGATAGCCGGTGATATAATAGACAAGCTAAGGTACTATCTACCACCAGTATAACAAATGATAGCCAGTGATGTAATAGACAAGCTAAGGTACTATCTACCACCAGTATAACAAATGATAGCCAGTGATATAATAGACAAGCTACGGTACTATCTACCACCAGTATAACAAATGATAGCCGGTGATATAATAGACAAGCTAAGGTACTATCTACCACCAGTATAACAAATGATAGCCAGTGATATAATAGACAAGCTAAGGTACTATCTACCACCAGTATAACAAATGATAGCCAGTGATATAATAGACAAGCTACGGTACTATCTACCACCAGTATAACAAATGATAGCCGGTGATATAATAGACAAGCTAAGGTACTATCTACCACCAGTATAACAAATGATAGCTGGTGATATAATAGACAAGCTAATGTACTATCTAACACCAGTTATAACAAATGATAGCCGGTGATATAATAGACAAGCTAAGGTACTATCTACCACCAGTATAACAAATGATAGCCAGTGATATAATAGACAAGCTACGGTACTATCTACCACCAGTATAACAAATGATAGCGGTGATATAATAGACAAGCTAAGGTACTATCTACCACCAGTATAACAAATGATAGCCGGTGATATAATAGACAACTAAGGTACTATCTACACCAGTATAACAAATGATAGCGGTGATATAATAGACAAGCTACAGGTACTATCTAACACCAGTATAACAAATGATAGCCGTGATATAATAGACAAGCTAAGGTACTATCTAACACCAGTATAACAAATGATAGCGGTGATATAATAGACAAGCTAAGGTACTATCTACCACCAGTATAACAAATGATAGCCGGTGATATAATAGACAAGCTAAGGTACTATCTACCACCAGTATAACAAATGATAGCCGTGATATAATAGACAAGCTAGGTACTATCTACCACCAGTATAACAAATGATAGCTGGTGATATAATAGACAAGCTAACGGTACTATCTACCACCAGTATAACAAATGATAGCTGGTGATATAATAGACAAGCTAAGGTACTATCTACACCATATAACAAATGATAGCGGTGATATAATAGACAAGCTAAGGTACTATCTACCACCAGTATAACAAATGATAGCTGGTGATATAATAGACAAGCTAAGGTACTATCTACACCAGTATAACAAATGATAGCCGTGATATAATAGACAAGCAGGTACTATCTACCACCAGTATAACAAATGATAGCTGTGATATAATAGACAAGCTAAGGTACTATCTACCACCAGTATAACAAATGATAGCGGTGATATAATAGACAAGCTAAGGTACTATCTACCACCAGTATAACAAATGATAGCTGTGATATAATAGACAAGCTAAGGTACTATCTACCACCAGTATAACAAATGATAGCGGTGATATAATAGACAAGCTACGTACTATCTACCACCAGTATAACAAATGATAGCGGTGATATAATAGACAAGCTACGGTACTATCTACCACAGTATAACAAATGATAGCCGGTGATATAATAGACAAGCTAAGGTACTATCTACCACCATATAACAAATGATAGCGGTGATATAATAGACAAGCTAAGGTACTATCTACCACCAGTATAACAATGATAGCCGGTGATATAATAGACAAGCTACGGTACTATCTACCACCAGTATAACAAATGATAGCGGTGATATAATAGACAAGCTAAGGTACTATCTACCACCAGTATAACAAATGATAGCCGGTGATATAATAGACAAGCTAAGGTACTATCTACCACCAGTATAACAAATGATAGCGGTGATATAATAGACAAGCTACGGTACTATCTAACACCAGTATAACAAATGATAGCCGGTGATATAATAGACAAGCTAAGGTACTATCTAACACCAGTATAACAAATGATAGCCGGTGATATAATAGACAAGCTAGGTACTATCTACCACCAGTATAACAAATGATAGCGGTGATATAATAGACAAGCTAAGGTACTATCTACACCAGTATAACAAATGATAGCCGGTGATATAATAGACAAGCTAAGGTACTATCTACCACCAGTATAACAAATGATAGCCGGTGATATATAATAGACAAGCTACGGTACTATCTACCACCAGTATAACAAATGATAGCTGGTGATATAATAGACACACTATAACATGGGTTATATCATACTATCACCAGTATAACAAATGATAGCTGGTGATATAATAGACAAGCTAAGGTACTATCTACCACCAGTATAACAAATGATAGCGGTGATATAATAGACAAGCTAAGGTACTATCTACACCATATAACAAATGATAGCGGTGATATAATAGACAAGCTACGGTACTATCTACCACCAGTATAACAAATGATAGCCGGTGATATAATAGACAAGCTACGGTACTATCTACCACCAGTATAACAAATGATAGCTGTGATATAATAGACAAGCTAAGGTACTATCTAACCAGTATAACAAATGATAGCTGGTGATATAATAGACAAGCTAGGTACTATCTACCACCAGTATAACAAATGATAGCGGTGATATAATAGACAAGCTAAGGTACTATCTACCACCAGTATAACAAATGATAGCCGGTGATATAATAGACAAGCTAGGTACTATCTACCACCAGTATAACAAATGATAGCGTGATATAATAGACAAGCTACAGGTACTATCTACCACCAGTATAACAAATGATAGCTGGTGATATAATAGACAAGCTACGGTACTATCTACCACCAGTATAACAAATGATAGCCGGTGATATAATACGACAAGGTCTAAGTACTATTCTAACCACCAAGTATAACAAATGATAGCGGTGATATAATAGACAAGCTACAGGTACTATCTAACACCAGTATAACAAATGATAGCCGGTGATATAATAGACAAGCTAAGGTACTATCTACACACCAGTATAACAAATGATAGCGGTGATATAATAGACAAGCTAAGGTACTATCTACCACCAGTATAACAAATGATAGCTCGGTGATATAATAGACAAGCTAAGGTACTATCTACCACCAGTATAACAAATGATAGCCGGTGATATAATAGACAAGCTAAGGTACTATCTAACACCAGTATAACAAATGATAGCGGTGATATAATAGACAAGCTAAGGTACTATCTACCACCAGTATAACAAATGATAGCCGGTGATATAATAGACAAGCTAAGGTACTATCTACCACCAGTATAACAAATGATAGCCGGTGATATAATAGACAAGCTAAGGTACTATCTACCACCAGTATAACAAATGATAGCGGTGATATAATAGACAAGCTAAGGTACTATCTACCACCAGTATAACAAATGATAGCTGGTGATATAATAGACAAGCTACGGTACTATCTACACACACAGTATAACAAATGATAGCTGGTGATATAATAGACAAGCTAAGGTACTATCTACCACCAGTATAACAAATGATAGCCGGTGATATAATAGACAAGCTAAGGTACTATCTACCACCAGTATAACAAATGATAGCGGTGATATAATAGACAAGCTAAGGTACTATCTACCACCAGTATAACAAATGATAGCTGGTGATATAATAGACAAGCTAAGGTACTATCTACCACCAGTATAACAAATGATAGCTGGTGATATAATAGACAAGCTACGGTACTATCTACACCAGTATAACAAATGATAGCTGGTGATATAATAGACAAGCTAAGGTACTATCTACCACCAGTATAACAAATGATAGCCGGTGATATAATAGACAAGCTAAGGTACTATCTAACCACCAATATAACAAATGATAGCCGGTGATATAATAGACAAGCTAGGTACTATCTACCACCAGTATAACAAATGATAGCCGGTGATATAATAGACAAGCTAAGGTACTATCTACCACCAGTATAACAAATGATAGCCGGTGATATAATAGACAAGCTAAGGTACTATCTACCACCAGTATAACAAATGATAGCTGGTGATATAATAGACAAGCTACGGTACTATCTAACACCAGTATAACAAATGATAGCGGTGATATAATAGACAAGCTAAGGTACTATCTACACCAGTATAACAAATGATAGCCGGTGATATAATAGACAAGCTAAGGTACTATCTACACCAGTATAACAAATGATAGCCGGTGATATAATAGACAAGCTAAGGTACTATCTAACCACCAGTATAACAAATGATAGCCGGTGATATAATAGACAAGCTAAGGTACTATCTAACACCAGTATAACAAATGATAGCCGGTGATATAATAGACAAGCTAAGGTACTATCTACCACCAGTATAACAAATGATAGCCGGTGATATAATAGACAAGCTAAGGTACTATCTACCACCAGTATAACAAATGATAGCCGGTGATATAATAGACAAGCTAAGGTACTATCTAACACCAGTATAACAAATGATAGCCGGTGATATAATAGACAAGCTAAGGTACTATCTACACCAGTATAACAAATGATAGCCGGTGATATAATAGACAAGCTAAGGTACTATCTAACACCAGTATAAACAAATGATAAGCTGGTATATAATAGACAAGCTAAGGTACTATCTACCACCAGTATAACAAATGATAGCCGGTGATATAATAGACAAGCTAAGGTACTATCTACACCAGTATAACAAATGATAGCCGGTGATATAATAGACAAGCTAAGGTACTATCTAACACCAGTATAACAAATGATAGCCGGTGATATAATAGACAAGCTAAGGTACTATCTAACCACCAGTATAACAAATGATAGCCGGTGATATAATAGACAAGCTAAGGTACTATCTACCACCAGTATAAACAAATGATAGCCGGTGATATAATAGACAAGCTAAGGTACTATCTACCACCAGTATAACAAATGATAGCCGGTGATATAATAGACAAGCTAGGTACTATCTACACACCAGTATAACAAATGATAGCCGGTGATATAATAGACAAGCTAAGGTACTATCTACACCCAGTATAACAAATGATAGCTCGGTGATATAATAGACAAGCTAAGGTACTATCTAACACCAGTATAACAAATGATAGCCGGTGATATAATAGACAAGCTAAGGTACTATCTACACCGATATAACAAATGATAGCCGGTGATATAATAGACAAGCTAAGGTACTATCTACACCAGTATAACAAATGATAGCCGGTGATATAATAGACAAGCTAAGGTACTATCTAACACCAGTATAACAAATGATAGCCGGTGATATAATAGACAAGCTAAGGTACTATCTACACCAGTATAACAAATGATAGCCGGTGATATAATAGACAAGCTAAGGTACTACTATCTACCACCAGGTATAACAATATTTGCCGGTGATATAATAGACAAGCTAAGGTACTATCTAACACCAGTATAACAAATGATAGCTGGTGATATAATAGACAAGCTAAGGTACTATCTACACCAGTATAACAAATGATAGCCGGTGATATAATAGACAAGCTACGGTACTATCTACACACCAGTATAACAAATGATAGCCGGTGATATAATAGACAAGCTAAGGTACTATCTAACACCAGTATAACAAATGATAGCGGTGATATAATAGACAAGCTAAGGTACTATCTAACACCAGTATAACAAATGATAGCGGTGATATAATAGACAAGCTACGGTACTATCTACACCAGTATAACAAATGATAGCCGGTGATATAATAGACAAGCTAAGGTACTATCTAACACCAGTATAACAAATGATAGCCGGTGATATAATAGACAAGCTAAGGTACTATCTACACCAGTATAACAAATGATAGCGGTGATATAATAGACAAGCTAAGGTACTATCTACCACCAGTATAACAAATGATAGCGGTGATATAATAGACAAGCTAAGGTACTATCTAACACCAGTATAACAAATGATAGCTGGTGATATAATAGACAAGCTAAGGTACTATCTACACCAGTATAACAAATGATAGCGGTGATATATAGACAAGCTACAGTATATCTAACACCAGTATAACAAATGATAGCTGGTGATATAATAGACAAGCTAAGGTACTATCTACCACCAGTATAACAAATGATACCGGTGATATATAGACAAGCAAGTCTATCACACATATAACAAATGATAGCGTGATATAATAGAAGCTAAGGTACACTACCCCAGTAAAAATGATAGCGGTGATTATAGACAAGCTAGGTACTATCTACCACAATATAACAAATGATAGCGGAAATAGAAGTAAGTACTCTACCACATTACAAAGATACGTGATATAATAGACAAGCTAAGACTATCTACACCTATAACAAATGATAGCGTGATAATAGACAAGCTAGGTACTATCTACACCGTATAACAAATGATAGCTGGTGATATAATAACAAGCTAGGTACTATCTACCACATATAACAATGATAGCGGTGATATAATAGAAATAGGTACTATCTACCACCAATAACAATGATAGCGTGATATAATAGACAACTAGTACTATCTACACAGTATAAAAATGAAGCGGTGATATATAGACAAGCTAGTTACTATCTACACGTATAACAAATGATAGCGGTGATTATAGACAAGCTAGTACTATCTACCCATAAACAAATGATAGGGTGATATAAAGACAAGCTAGGTACTATCTCCACCATATAACAATGAGTGAGTAGCTGGTGATATAATAGACAAGCTAGGTACTATCTACCCCAGTATAACAAATGATAGCCCGGTGATATAATAGACAAGCTAAGGTACTATCTAACCACCAGTATAACAAATGATAGCTGGTGATATAATAGACAAGCTAGGTACTATCTACACAGTATAACAATGATAGCTGGTGATATAATAGACAAGCTAGGTACTATCTACCCAGTATAACAAATGATAGCGGTGATATAATAGACAAGCTAAGGTACTATCTACCACCAGTATAACAAAGTAGTAGGTGATATAATAGACAAGCTAAGGTACTATCTACCACCAGTATAAACAAATGATAGCCGGTGATATAATAGACAAGCTAAGGTACTATCTACCACCAGTATAACAAATGATAGCTGGTGATATAATAGACAAGCTACGGTACTATCTAACACCAGTATACAATGATAACGTGATAATGACAAGCTAGGTATATCTACATATAACATAGCTAACGGTACTAGAATCTCAACACCAGTATAACAAATGATAGCTGGGATATAATAGACAAGCTAAGGTACTATCTACCACCAGTATAACAAATGATAGCTGGTGATATAATAGACAAGCTAAGGTACTATCTACCACCAAGTATAACAAATGATAGCCGGTGATATAATAGACAAGCTAGGTACTATCTACCACCAGTATAACAAATGATAGCCGTGATATAATAGACAAGCTAAGGTACTATCTACCACCAGTATAACAAATGATAGCTGGTGATATAATAGACAAGCTACAGGTACTATCTACCACCAGTATAACAAATGATAGCTGGTGATATAATAGACAAGCTAAGGTACTATCTACCACCAGTATAACAAATGATAGCCGGTGATATAATAGACAAAGGTACTATTACCACATATAACAAATGTACGTGATATATAGACAAGCTAGGTACTATCTACACCAGTATAACAAATGATAGCCGGTGATATAATAGACAAGCTAAGGTACTATCTACCACCAGTATAACAAATGATAGCTGGTGATATAATAGACAAGCTAGGTACTATCTACCACCATATAACAAATGATAGCTGGTGATATAATAGACAAGCTAAGGTACTATCTACCACCAGTATAACAAATGATAGCCGGTGATATAATAGACAAGCTAAGGTACTATCTACCACCAGTATAACAAATGATAGCCGGTGATATAATAGACAAGGTACTATCTAACACCAATATAACAAATGATAGCAGGTGATATAATAGACAAGCTACGGTACTATCTACCACCAGTATAAACAAATGATAGCCGGTGATATAATAGACAAGCTAAGGTACTATCTTCCACCAGTATAACAAATGATACCGTGATATAATAGACAAGCTAAAGGTACTATCTACCACCAGTATACAAATGATAGCCGGTGATATAATAACACAGCTAGGTACTATCTAACACCAGTATAAACAAATGATAGCCGGTGATATAATAGACAAGCTAAGGTACTATCTCTAACCAGTATAACAAATGATAGCCGGTGATATAATAGACAAGCTAAGGTACTATCTACCACCAGTATAACAAATGATAGCCGGTGATATAATAGACAAGTTAAGGTACTGTCTAACACCAGTATAACAAAATGATAGCCGGTGATATAATAGACAAGCTAATGTACTATCTAACACCAGTATAACAAATGATAGCCGGTGATATAATAGACAAGCTAAGGTACTATCTAACACCAGTATAACAAATGATAGCTGGTGATATAATAGACAAGCTAAGGTACTATTACCACAGTATAACAAATGATAGCTGGTGATATAAATAGACAAGCTACGGTACTATCTAACACCAGAATATCAAATGATAGCTGGTGATATAATAGACAAGCTAAGGTACTATCTACCGCCATATAACAAATGATAGCCGGTGATATAATAGACAAGCTACAGTACTATCTAACCCAGTATAACAAATGATAGCTGGTGATATAATAGACAAGCTACGGTACTATCTAACACCAGTATAACAAATGATAGCTGGTGATATAATAGACAAGCTAAGGTACTATCTACCCCCAGTATAACAATGATAACGGTGATATAATAGACAAGCTACGGTACTATCTACCACCAATATAACAAATGATAGCCGTGATATAATAGACAAGCTAAGGTACTATCTACCACCAGTATAACAAATGATAGCCGGTGATATAATAGACAAGCTACAGTACTATCTAACACCAGTATAACAAATGATAGCTGGTGATATAATAGACAAGCTACGGTACTATTAACACAGTATAACAAATGATAGCTGGTGATATAATAGACAAGCTAAGGTACTATCTACCACAGTATAACAAATGATAGCCGGTGATATAATAGACAAGCTAAGGTACTATCTACCACCATATAACAAATGATAGCTGGTGATATAATAGACAAGCTAAGGTACTATCTACCACCAGTATAACAAATGATAGCGGTGATATAATAGACAAGCTAAGGTACTATCTACCACCAGTATAACAATGATAGCTGTGATATAATAGACAAGCACGGTATATCTACACCAATATAACAAATGATAGCTGGTGATATAATAGACAAGCTAAGGTACTATCTACCACCAGTATAACAAATGATAGCCGGTGATATAATAGACAAGCTAATGTACTACTACACCAGTATAACAAATGATAGCGGTGATATAATAGAAAGCTAAGTACTATCTACCCTAGTAAACAAATGATAGCTGTGATATAATAGACAAGCTACGGTACTATCTAACACCAGTATAACAAATGATAGCCGGTGATATAATAGACAAGCTAAGGTACTATCTAACACCAGTATAACAAATGATAGCCGGTGATATAATAGACAAGCTACGGTACTATCTACCACCAGTATAACAAATGATAGCCGGTGATATAATAGACAAGCTACGGTACTATCTACCACCATATAACAAATGATAGCTGGTGATATAATAGACAAGCTAAGGTACTATCTACCACAGTATAACAAATGATAGCCGGTGAATAATAGACAAGCTAAGTACTATCTACACCAGTATAACAATGATAGCTGGTGATATAATAGACAAGCTAGGTACTATCTACCACCAGTATAACAAATGATAGCGGTGATATAATAGACAAGCTAAGGTACTATCTACCACAGTATAACAAATGATAGCTGGTGATATAATAGACAAGCTACGGTACTATCTACCACCAATATAACAAATGATAAATGGTGATATAATAGACAAGCTAAGGTACATCTACCACCAGTATAACAATGATAGCGGTGATATAATAGACAAGCTAAGGTACTATCTACCACCAATATAACAAATGATAGCCGGTGTATAATAGACAAGTAGGTACATCTACCACCAGTATAACAAATGATAGCGGTGATATAAAGACAAGCTAAGGTACTATCTACCACCAATAAACAAATGATAGCTGGTGATATAATAGACAAGCTAGGTACTATCTACCACCAGTAAACAAATGATGCTGGTGATATAATAGACAAGTTAAGGTACTATATACCACATATAACAAATGATAGCGGTGATATAATAGACAGCTAAGGTACTATCTACACAGTATAACAAATGATAGCTGGTGATATAATAGACAAGCTAAGGTACTATCTACCACCAGTATAACAAATGATAGCTGGTGATATAATAGACAAGCTAAGGTACTATCTAACACCAGTATAACAAATGATAGCCGGTGATATAATAGACAAGCTAAGGTACTATCTAACACCAGTATAACAAATGATAGCTGGTGATATAATAGACAAGCTAAGGTACTATCTACCACCAGTTATAACAAATGATAGCCGGTGATATAATAGACAAGCTAAGGTACTATCTACCACCAGTATAACAAATGATAGCCGGTGATATAATAGACAAGCTACGGTACTATCTACCACCAGTATAACAAATGATAGCCGGTGATATAATAGACAAGCTAAGGTACTATCTAACACCAATATAACAAATGATAGCCGGTGATATATAATAGACAAGCTAAGGTACTATCTACCACCTGTATAACAAATGATAGCCGGTGATATAATAGACAAGCTAAGGTACTATCTAACACCAGTATAACAAATGATAGCCGGTGATATAATAGACAAGGTACTATCTAACACCAATATAACAAATGATAGCAGGTGATATAATAGACAAGCTACGGTACTATCTACCACCAGTATAACAAATGATAGCCGGTGATATAATAGACAAGCTAAGGTACTATCTTCCACCAGTATAACAAATGATAGCCGGTGATATAATAGACAAGCTAAGGTACTATCTACCACCAGTATACCAAATGATAGCCGGTGATATAATAGACAAGCTAAGGTACTATCTAACACCAGTATAACAAATGATAGCCGGTGATATAATAGACAAGCTAAGGTACTATCTAACACCAGTATAACAAATGATAGCCGGTGATATAATAGACAAGGTACTATCTAACACAAATATAACAAATGATAGCAGGTGATATAATAGACAAGCTACGGTACTATCTACCACCAGTATAACAAATGATAGCCGGTGATATAATAGACAAGCTAAGGTACTATCTTCCACCAGTATAACAAATGATAGCCGGTGATATAATAGACAAGCTAAGGTACTATCTAACACCAGTATAACAAATGATAGCCGGTGATATAATAGACAAGCTAAGGTACTATCTAACACCAGTATAACAAATGATAGCTGGTGATATAATAGACAAGCTAAGGTACTATCTACCACCAGTATAACAAATGATAGCCGGTGATATAATAGACAAGCTAAGGTACTATCTACCACCAGTATAACAAATGATAGCCGGTGATATAATAGACAAGTTAAGGTACTGTCTAACACCAGTATAACAAATTATAGCCGGTGATATAATAGACAAGCTAAGGTACTATCTAACACCAGTATAACAAATGATAGCCGGTGATATAATAGACAAGCTAAGGTACTATCTACCACCAGTATAACAAATGATAGCCGGTGATATAATAGACAAGCTAAGGTACTATCTAACACCAGTATAACAAATGATAGCCGGTGATATAATAGACAAGCTAAGGTACTATCTAACACCAATATAACAAATGATAGCCGGTGATATAATAGACAAGCTAAGGTACTATCTACCACCAGTATAACAAATGATAGCTGGTGATATAATAGACAAGCTAAGGTACTATCTACCACCAGTATAACAAATGATAGCCGGTGATATAATAGACAAGCTAAGGTACTATCTAACACCAGTATAACAAATGTGTATCTAAATAGTTGATCAGTAAAGGCCTTGAGAAAATTGAGGCAGTTAGAGATTTTTTTAGACAATTCTTCTATTTAACAATAGTGTATAAGCCTGTATAGGTGGCTGCATGGTCTAAGACATCGCCTTAGAGATAGATTAGACAACCCTTGACAAAGAAATTGGGGTTCAATCTTCGGTTGGGTGTAATGAGAATGATTTTTCCTAAATATGTTTCTACTCTCCCATCACGCAAATTTGGGTATACTTTCTCTAAATTAGACCTACTTTATCCATAAATTATTAACCAAATGATTATAAATATCTTGATAACCTGAACAGTTAGTAGAACTCAGTGCAAAACAAAGTGAGTAAATAAGAAGGCATAATGAAGGCAATGACGCAGGTTTCAAATACATAGTCACTGTACCGTGTGAAACAATACAACTGGTAAACAGTCACGGCCCCAAGATAGCGCCAGTATCATAGTGTTGAACAAACCTCTGCGGAACATCATCAATTCAAAGATAAAACACATAAATCGCAAGAGAGAGAGGGAATTAACATTGATCCTCCTTTCCACCCCCACCCCCGTGAAGTTCTCGCCAGGGGAGGTTGGTGTACGTGCAAATTCTCAGGAAACAAGAGAACGTTGATTGGTCGAACTCGGACATGGAACCACGTGATTCTACCCCTTCTTCAGGTCAACTAGTTTAAAAAACCCTACTCCCCCCCCCCCTTGAAAGTTGATACAAATACCCGGTTCAACGTTGAGAAATCACTCTTGGAGGGCAAATGCAATTTCACGTTTCTATTCTAGTTAACTTGTAATTCTAACCTTTTCAAAATTCTCTTTAGGTGATTGTAATTGTATACTGCTCGTTGTAGGGGGTTATTAACGTGCAATACATAGTGTAACAAGATTAGTGTTTAACAGTGGGACCAACGTGCTCTCATTGTTTACCCTAGCTGCGCTCCTTGTTCTCTCTGTCTCCCTCCTTGTCTATCAGGTAGGCAGCGACCTTCTCACTTGACTAGAGGATTAGAGAGGCCGAGGGGGTGCGGGGGGGGGGGGTGGAGGACAGAGACACATCTAGAGGGGTCTGGATCCTTTTTATTCTGGACTTTTAATTCTAGAAATGGAGGATTCCAGACCCTTAGCTGTCACCACCCCTATATAAACACGCTCAGAGATAGCCGTGGGTACTCAGTTCTTGGTTCTCGACTAATGAGTCCGGGAGTCCTCAGTGCGAGTGTGTGTACCGGTGTGTACATTGTGTGGACAGACGTTTCAAGTGTGTGAGCCAGAGTGACCAGCGAGCAGGTAGGCGCGTCTGCGGGTGGGTCAGCGAGTCCGGCGTTTGTGTATAGCGGGTCCCTGCCGTGTATCGTGTGGGAGACAAGTGACATTTGTTGTTATTGTGAACTACTGTGTTAGTGAACATTTTTGTGACTGTTTTTTAAATATTTGAGTAGTCATTAGGTGTTTTATAGTTGTTAATTTGTTTATTCAATTTACTTACATCTCTGTGTGCTCTATTAGTTTAATTAAGTTACAGACTTGCTTTAGGCTCTTTTTATTTTACTTAATTACTTGTTTAGTTATAGTTAATTTAGATATACAGTTAATCAGAGTGTGTATGTAGGTGGTAATTTTAATAATCAAAACCTTGAATATTCCGTGGTCATTTTCATTCGTGTTTGGTCAGCAGCCAACCCCAATATCTCTAAAAGAACACGTGGTTCACACTTTCACTCCCAGGTCACGTGCGCCCCACGTTACAATATAATAAGTCATTTTTGTGTGTGCCCTAGGTTACTATTTCTAGCGTGTTTTTTAGATAGTTAACATGAAAGATAATTGTTTCTAGGATGGTGGGCTTGAAGAAATAGAAACTTCAAATGGGGATAGTATTTGAGGGTAATCATAATTTGCCTTGATTGTAAGGATAGATTATGTTTGATTGTTTTCCGGGGCTTATTATCGTTAATTAGGAGACAACTAAATAACTTCAATTGTTTGCTTTTACACATATTAATTCTGTTATTCATTCACCGATGATTCGTTCTGGTAGAGCTTCCGGTACCGGATATGTTTCCTATTTAACCCATTTGGGCGCGTACATTTAGCAAGTATTAGGAATTAAGGTTGTTTCGCGTTGCGGGAAACGGGCCGTCTGTTGGCCGGTTTGTCTTTAAATATAATGGATTTTTTATAATGTTATTTGAACGCTGTTGTACTAGATACACCTATTAAAAGACTAGTTATCTTTTTCGAAGGGTATGATATTATTGTTTACAGGAATTTGTAGAAAGGCTCACTGGGCTATAGCGAGCCTAGTTTTTTACTTTAATGATATATTTTCTTGTTTTGATTGTCAGTTGAGGACAACGTATATTAACATAACGGCTCCATGCCTTTCAAATATTTAGTTTAGATTTTAGCGAGAAAACATAGGATTATTTTCATTTGGTATATGTCTTAGCACATTTAGTTATGAAACAATGCCCTGCCAATTTTTCCTTGTTAGATAGGGTTTGAGGTCATTGTAATTTACACTTGGTAGTTAATTTATATACATCAACTTACTTGTTAAACATCTTATTTTGTAATTTGAATTTTTTTCATCATAAAATATTTATTATATTTACTATACCAAAACAATAAATGAGTTTTGTCTTTCTGTGTACCCTATTGGCTCGTATAGCATTCCTGTATATTAACAATAACATCTATTAAACTGTATCTGGCCAATAAATATAGGATGAGTGGTAAATAATATCTGAGAAGCTTGTAAACAGTGTAGGTTTACTAGCTCAGCGTTAACTCGGATCTTGCCGCCAAGAATCCATCGTTATAATGTACATTGTTATTTATTGCACTCCCTATCCGACTGTTAGTCATTGAGACCACGCTGAGGTAGTCACAGTGCTAGGGGTGGGTGTATCACATACTACAAGGAAACTTAAAAACTATTTTTAATTGACCATTTGTTTGTTTTATTCATCGTATCTTACAAATATGTTTAAACAAGCTATTTTCTAATTCATAACAAACTCACCTGCCATGGAAACTGCATCTTCAAATGAGACTACTTCATTTTTAGATCTATTCTCCACGTCATCTGAAATTTAAAATATTTTAGTGATGAAGGTAACATAAATTTCTTTGGTTGTAATTTTCACTTTGATATTCATTCAGACACTGAATATTAATTGCTAATAAGGTATATATTTGTAAATGCTAAGGGTGGAATACGAACTTGGATAAGTCAATATTATCCAGATAATGCTGACATTATCCTAAATACGTAAATCAAGTTAAGTGAGAGTTGATTGTATATTTTTCGAAGTTTGCCTGGAGAGTATTGATATTATCCACACGCACTTGGGTAATGTCAAATTCTAGAGTTCAAAGTAGATTAGTTAGCTTAGGTTAGGTTAGGTTAGGTTAGTGGAAAAGAAAGCATCAAAATGAGGCATGCCGATTAAAATTCTGGTCCCAGATCAAATAAACGTTCCGAAATATAATCAGTATTGAAACATTCTTAATTTAACAAATAATGTCCACCGTTATCCAAGTCATGCAAGCTAATGTCGATATTATCGTTATTAGGTGGAAAATGAGATAAACTACTTTCTATTTCTGACGTTATCCACTGCACTTGGATAATGTCGTCATCTCCAAGTCAATCTCTACATTATTTTGATTTCATACATCACCCATAATATATAGCACTCTTACTTTGATTTGATATAAACGGATGGTTTCTATATTTTGGAAAATCAAACCAAATAATTATAACTTTTGTCAGGATAATTAATCACTTTTAATACTTTATAACCACAATGTATTTAAATTAACATAAAAAAAATAATTGGAACGCCTTTATTTCTAGAATTGTTGAATATATATATATTCTAGCGTTACATATTATATATATATATATATATATATACATATATATGTATATATATACATACATATATATATATATATATATATACATTCAACGCTAGAATTCTTCACAAAAAGAGTAAAAGAACTAAACCCATATAGGCCTATTCCCCAGGGGAAACCGGGGTAGGTTGGTACAGGCTTAATAATCCATTCAATAATTGACTGATTGAAGCATCAAATTTATCTTTCTTTAAGATAAACAAGATTCTCCTGTCATATTTGTTTATAGTCTTTCTCATGATTGGTGTTGGAGAGATCTAGACTAGTTTAATTATTGTTGCAGTAAGTAAATTTGAAATAATTTACTAATTGTTTTGTAAAATTGATCTAAAAAGAAATATAACACTCTGCATATGTTTAAAATATAGAATATTTACACTGTTACAAAAATATTATACTCAAAAATCTATATTGAGAGCTTGGAGATGAGATTAACAAAATTAAATTGCTAGGGGGCTGTTTGGCACACTCGCTGTGAGGTATCCTGGCACGCTCGCTGTGAGGTTGCTTGACACACTAACTGTGAGGTAGCTTGACACGCTCGCTGTGAGGTAGCTTGGCACACTTGCTGTGAGGTAGCTTGTCACATTTGCTGTGAGGTAGCTTGTCACATTTGCTGGGAGGTAGCTTGGCACACTAGCTGTGAGGTAGCTTGACACGCTCGCTGTGAGGTAGCTTGGCACACTTGCTGTGAGGTAGCTTGTCCCATTTGCTGTTAGGTAGCTTGTCACATTTTCTGGGAGGTAGCTTGGCACACTTGCTGTGAGGTAGCTTGTCCCATTTGCTGTTAGGTAGCTTGTCACATTTTCTGGGAGGTAGCTTGGCACAATCGCTGTGAGATAGCTTGGCACACTTGCTGTGAGGTAGACGTGCACACTTTCCGTGAGGTAGCTTGGCACACTTGCTGTGAGGTAGCTTGGCACACTTGCTGTGAGGTAGCTTGGCACACTTGCTGTGAGGTAGCTTGAACACTTGCTGTGAGGTAGCTTGAACACTTGCTGTGAGGTAGCTTGGCACACTTGCTGTGAGGTAGCTTGGCACACTTGCTGTGAGGTAGCTTGGTATACGGACCAACCAAACGAAGTCTGATTAAAACTAATGTGTTCATGAAGTGCTTACCTGGGATTTTTACTAATTGTTTTTTCAATCTCCTCATAAGAATGCGTTTACAAAAGCTCTAAATTCAATCTTCCTCAGGAAAATCAAGGCCAAAAATAACAAATAATCTTAAATTTCAATCAGGGCTATAATATTATAATGATAATGACAATTTAATTTTGTGTTTTTTAGTAATACATTTTAATTTGAATCCTATTTTGCATTTCATATAACATGGGCCAGCAACGTCGTTGAGGGAATGGTTTAAATACTGAACTTAAATTTATAATTTGATTTTA
>JBCFYV010000935.1:782280-795625 GCA_039000515.1 Timema cristinae | reverse complement strand
AGGGGGGGGTGTTCAAAACTTCGGAAACTTAAAACTTTTTTAAATTGGGGCCCTTTTGTTTGTTTTAAACTTTCGTTTCTTAAAATTTGTTTAAACCCCTTTTCCCCCTAATTAAAAACAATTTCCCCCGGGAAAAGGGGGCATTTTTAAAATGAGTACAAAAATTTTTTAGTTTTTTCCCACTTTATCGGGAAATTTTTAAAATATTTTGTGATGGGGGCTAAATTTTTTTGGGAAATTTTAAATTTGATAAAAAATTTAAACCCCCCTTGAAATTTTTAAATTGTTAAAAAGGTAATATTTGTAAAGGGCAAGGGGGGGAATACGAATTTTGGATAAGTCAATTTTCCAAAGGGAAAAAATTTGTTTGAAAATTTAAAAAATTATTTAAAAAATTTAAGTGGGGTTTGTTTTTTTTTTTTTAAATTTTCCCGGGAAAGGGGTTTGTATTACCACACCCCTTGGGAAATGTAAAATTTTCCTAGAGTTAAATAGTTGGGTTGCTTGGTTGGTTGGGGTTATTTTGGGAAAAAAAAAAGAAAAAAAATTTTGGGAAAAAATTCCCCCGGGATTAAAATTGGGGGTTCCCGGGATTAAAATTAAAAACGGTTCCCGGGGATATAAATCAGGTATTAAAAACTTTTTTAATTTTAAAAATTTTTTTGGGGCCCCCTTTCCCCAAATTTGGGGCCCCCCTTGGGGTTTTTTAAACCTTTTAGGGGGAAAAAATGGAAAAATTTTTATTTCAATTTCTGATTTTTTCCACTATTTGGGAAAATTTTGCTTTTTAAGTAATTTTCATTTTTTGATTTAAACATACCCTATATTTGCCCCTTCTTTTTTTAAATTTGGGGATAAAAACGGTGGTTTCTAATTTTAAAAAAAAACCTTTAAATTTTTGTGGAAAATTAATCATTTTTAATATTTTTTATAACCAAAATTTTTATTTAAAATTAATAAATTTGGGGGAAGGGCCATTTCTGGGAATTTGGGGTTAAATTTATTTAATAATTTTTCCCCCATTTTAAAAATTTTTTTATATTAAAAATTTTGTATAAAAAAAACCATTTTTATTATTATTTTTAAAAATTAAGCGGGAATTTTCTTAAAAAAGAAAAGGGGAAAAAAACCCCATTTAGGTATTCCCGGGGGGAAACGGGGGTTGGGTTGGAACACTTTTTAATCCTTCAATTTTTAGGGTTTGGGGAACTTTCTTTTTTTTTTTCCCCTTTTAAAGTAAAAAAATTCCCTGTTTTTTGGGGAAATCTTTTTTGGGGGTTTTGTAAAATTTTCTGGGGTAGTTAATTTTGTTGGGGTAAGAAAATTTGGGGAAATAAACAAAATTTTTTAAAAAATTGGGGATCAAAAAGGAAAAAAATTTTTTCTGATTTTTTAAAAATTTTGGGGGTTTTTAACCTTTAAAAAAAATTTTTTACTAAAAACTTTTTTGGGGATTGGAAGGGAGAAACTTAAAATTTGTTTGGGGGTTTTGGCATTTTTCCTTTGAGGTCCTTTAAAACCCCGCTGTGGGGTTTGTTTGGGGCACCTCTGTGAGGTTTTTTGGGGAATTTTTGTTTGTGAGGTAGCTTGGCACACTTGCTGTGAGGTATTTTGACTTTTGCTGTGGGGTAGCTTGACTTTTGCTGGGGTAGCTTGGAATTTTTGCTGTGAGGTACCCTTGGGAAAATTTGCTGGGGTAGTTGGAACACTTGCTGTGAGGTGTTTGGGTCCCCATTTTTTTAGGTTTTTTGGGGCACTTTTTCTGGGGGAAATTGGCACACTTGCTGTGAGGTAGCTTGCCCATTTCTTTTGGGTAGTTTGAACTTTTTCCGGGGGGTTTTAGTTTAAAACCAATGCTGTGGGGTAGTTTGGCACATTTGTTTGTGAGGAGACGGCACATTTTCCCGTGAGGTAGTTTGGGCACACTTGCTGTGAGGTAGCTTGGCACACTTGCTGTGAGGTAGCTTGAACACTTGCTGTGAGGTAGCTTGAACACTTGCTGTGAGGTAGCTTGAACACTTGCTGTGAGGTAGCTTGGACACATTGCTGTGAGGTAGCTTGGCACACTTGCTGTGAGGTAGCTTGGTTATACGGACCAACCAAACGAAGTCTGATTAAAACTAAGTGTTCATGAAGTGCTTACCTGGGATTTTTACTAATTGTTTTTTCAATCTCCTCATAAGAATGCGTTTACAAAAGCTCTAAATTCAATCTTCCTCAGGAAAATCAAGGCCAAAAATAACAAATAATCTTAAATTTCAATCAGGGCTATAATATTATAATGATAATGACAATTTAATTTTGTGTTTTTTAGTAATACATTTTAATTTGAATCCTATTTTGCATTCATATAACATGGGCCAAGCAACGTCGTTGAGGGAATGGTTTAAATACTGAACTTAAATTTATAATTTGATTTTTACAAAATATTGGTTTAACCAAATGTTTGATAAAAACATTATTATATTGACAGTGAACAAATGTTGCATCCAATAAATTTAATTAAGTACATATTAAGAACTTATAATGATAAAAAATAAATGTAAAAATGGTAACCAACATCCCCTATCTGCCCTGTGCGTTCTAAGTGAGGTTTCAGTACATTAGAGAATTCGAAAGGTATTTGAATGGTAGAACAAAGATACTAACACACCTAACGAAATGTTCCTCATTCAAAGCTAGAGGAAGTGTACGGATGTATGATGAAAGATCTCAAACGAGTTGTTGACACAGTCAATGGTTGAATGCTAAACGAGAGTTGACTACAGTTTTACAAATAACTAGTTGCGTAAGTTGAGTTAATCAGATACATTGAAAGTTGTGTAGTTAGTTATTACCGGTATATGATATTAAGTTTAATTTTATTGTGTTTTACCAGTGAATTAGAGACTTCGATTATTGGGAATGGTTATAGTAATAGTATTAGTAACACCAAATTTATTCAATGTTCCCTCCAAATTTAATAGAAGAACTCATTTTAGTTGAGCCTCAAACTACCAATATATTAAATACTCTAATTTACATAATTTAACGCATCAATGTATTGTTTGTTGTTTGGTGAGTAATCAATTTAATAATACAAATCTATCCTAATTAGGGCATAAATAGTGCAAGTCCAAAATATAAGCACTAATAAATAGAAATAAAGAATTTGTAGTAATATAATATTACTTTTAATAGCGTTTAATACCTGGAATATATCTGGCACACTCTGGCCTAAAGATTAATGGGGATAGAGAAATAAAAATATTTAAACCGGGTGGAAAGGTAGATACACGGTAAAAAGGGTAAATAGAATAAAATATTCATGGGATAGAAACGGTACAAAATTGAAAAAAGGGCCAAAAGAAGAAAAAGTTTAAAAATAGGTAATAGAGCAAAAAGTAAATCATAAAACAAGGTTAAAGGGGGTAAAATAAAAATAAAGGAAAATATTTAAATTCCCCAAAGCCACCAGAAATGGGAAAAATGATAAAAGTTAGCGTTGTGAAAGAATGAAATTTTGGATTCATAAAATATTCAGGCAGTAAATAACGATTTTATTTTTCTATAATTTTAATGTTTGTACTTTTTACTAATTTTGCTCTCAACTGTTTCTCTAGACAGAGAAAGCGGTTGAAATACAAACAATAGACAAGAAGATCACTAGGGATCTTTGTTTGACCAAGACCCAATCAGTAAAACTCAGTACCCCAAATTTAGCAATACTATCAGAAGTGCACAACCATATGAGTTAAAGGAAGTTAGGGTTTGCTTGATGAAAAGCACAACAAATGACATAAAATTGATAAAGGACCAAAGGTCGTTTTATTACCAGAGAAATAATAATTAACAATATATTATATAATATATATATATATATATATATATATTGTTTGTTGCGGACAATGCGCAATAGCAATAATTCAACAATATTTATCGTGAAGCGAACAAATGTGTATAAGTAAAAATAATAATATCATGAGGTTACAGCTTACTAAATGTACTTGCCAAGATTAAAGAATATGCTTATTAATTTAACAGAACCAATTAAAACGCAAAAGAGTTAATGTTCGTGAACAATACTCAAAAAGAATTGAAAGCGGGTAAACACCCTATCACCTAATGTACATATTTAAGCCATTCAAAGATACCCAAATAAATATATTTGAAATTACACTTGTTAAAAAGTCTGTATATGTCATATTCCCTTAACTTATATATATGATCTATTAAATTTTTGCTCATAACTATACCCCCTGGCTACAATGTATACAAACAAGTTCATTATTCCCATCTAACACCAGAGAGGTGGGGTAGCCTACAGAATAAAAAGCATAATAACATCCTAACTTATTTTCTTACTCCACCATAAGCTTTGAACATATCAAAATCCTTTACTGAATTTCCCACTCACGTAGAAATACCAAACAATATTATATTCATCAAGACACACTACAGCTGTAAGCCATACAAACTATCGTCCAACATGGCGCGCAAAGGTTGATTTACTTTATCTAATTTGTAAATATTATAACCTAACCAGCACTAAGAGGCATAAGGTTATCACATTCCCAAAAACTAAACAAATCCATACATCTGATAAATAAATTAAGTAAAATATCAATAAATAAATATGCCGAAGCAATTCCAAAAAAATGAATCGCTAGATAATTTGGCAAGCGTTAGTAGTTCCTCAGTATTCCCATACAAAATAAAATAAAATCCTATCCAACATAATGTACACTTACATGTTGTAAGTCCTAATCCTAATAGCATCAAAGAGTGCTATCTCCATATTGAGTACAATTTATAAGTCCTAATCCTAATAATCAAAGAGTGCTATCTCCATATTGAGTACAACTTATAAGTCCTAATCCTAATAGGATCAGAGTGCTATCTCCATGCTGAGTACAAGTTTATAGATCCTAATCCTAATAACATCAAAGAGTACTATCTCCATGCTAAGTACAAACTTATATTCAATATTGCCCCGCAGGGAAAATATGCAAGGGAGGTATATCAAGTCCAATGATGTCATCTCCAGCAAGTAATGGTGTTAGTATCTCCTCGATGCCTGCGTACAACGTCGAAATAATGACAATTTGGGGGGGTGGGGGGGGGGGGTAACACACGTGTCCCACAGAGCAACTGAGCGTTGCTCACCCCTCAAGGAAAGTGGGCCGGATTACGTACAGTCTGTGACTTCATTCTTGTATAAAGTGAACGGTTGACGGTCCTGTGTCCAATGAGTGCGGAGAATCAAGACACGGCACTGGTCTCCCGGTAAAACGGGGTAAGTGTATGTGCTTTGTAGGTGGCGAAGATGTTTGTAGTCACGTTACAGCTCTTTTAGTCTTATTGGTCATTTGATTAGATACACATTCTTAGCTTTATACCCTTTTGGCTATTGTGTCTCTTTTTACCTTTTTGATTAGCCTTTTTACATTTTTCACCCTTTGGACCCCGTTAACTTTTTTATTGTTATCCCTTTTTACCACTGTTGGCCCTTTTGGATTTTTTTTTATGTTTTTAACTATTTATTTATTCTACCTCTTAAAACATTTAAAATTATTAAGTTTTTATAATTTACTTCTGGACTATTATACACTTTTCACAATTATTCTCAATTCTGCCCTTTTTATTATTTTTGACTTTTTGACATTTTGGAAAATTTATGCAATTTTTGGCCTTTTGGTATTATGGCCTTTTTGATTCGATTTACTTCCAACATTTTTACCATTTTTAATATTTTGGCCCTTTTTACCCCATTTTACATTTATTACCCAGCATAACCACAAAGAAATAGTTTAGGGTAATAAGTGTTAAAAGGGTTACAGGTAGAAAATCTATTAATATATAAAGGCTGTTTATTAGAAATAAATCATAACATTTAACAATTAATATGACGAAGGAGAAGGAAATTTTGTCTTCTTGTTTATAAATGATAATAATTGTACTTTATAGTAGTAAAATTTCTCACGACACGCGTTAATATTTATTCCTTTTTCTGTTTTTAATTAATTTAAAAAAAATTAATCAAAAATTAAAATTCTGGCTTCAAGGTGCACATGATCTCGTACAAAGGCTACTAATATATAAAGGTCAGTCTCTGCTTACAGTAGATATAGTACACATGTCATGAACAAAGGCTACTAATATATAAGTAGTGTATAGGCTCTATTAGGACCCCACTTTTTATGACGAGTATAAACACTCTCATTCTGTTTAGGTACCGTTATAATTGACCTACATCGCTCATGACAGCGCTGTGATTTCCACCTCCAATTTTGACCTGCTTTTCACATCCGGTTAATTCCGCCATCTACATCTCCCTCCCAGAGGTTATTTTCTGTGATCGAGAGTGTGTATTGTAATGTCAATTAACCTTCTTTTCACATCCAGTTAATTCCGCTACCCTCCCCCGAGACCATGCCCCCTCCGACAGATGCCTCCACAGTGGCTCATGGGCATAACCCATTTGAATTTAATGAGGCCCAAAGGGTTTTCGTTAGGGGGGAGCGTGCAGTCTTGGGCACTCCTCCCGTGACGTGCCGGTCTGTGAGGAAGGGGGGTATCGATTGTCTAAAATAAAGTGCGAGCTATTGGCAATGTCTGGCTGTGATTTTCCCAGACCCCCTTTCCACATCCGGGCCCTACTAGTGGCTGAACATACTGGCTGGAACTGGTTATATGCTCTTACTATTTGATACTGTATTCATCTGTTTTTTCTGTCTAACTGACCCACCAAGTTATAATAGATACCTCAAATCCTAACAGCTTAGTTTACTTGTTGGAAGAGTATCAAAATTAATTCACTAATAAAGTTTTATCTTTGTTGATTATGAGGTAATAGACAACTAATAGCCTGACACACCACATTAGTTGCATTAATCACCTGAAAGGGTATAAATATTGTGGGGAAAAAGGAATTCAATTTACTGATTGTGTATCTGTATTAATTCAACATCAATCTGCGAGAAAAAAAATTCATCTACAATCAACTATAAAGGTAAGATATATATATTTTTAGTTTGACACAATGTTTTATTGTTGATACCCAAGGAGAAAGTAAAAAAAGGAACTAATTTTGAGATTGAAATAGCAAATTCACACACAAAATCTAACTTCATTTTTATTTATCAATTGTAACTGTTGTGATGATAGAATAAAAGCTCACTGTAAATACGACGATATTCAAATACTGGGAAGGAGTAGCAATCAACCTACACATGACAAGTTAGTTTGCTTGTTGGAAGAGTATACAATTTACTTCACCAATAAAATGTTATCTTTGCTGATTATGAGTTAATAGAAATGACAAATAACAAAGTATTATTTTTAAATATGGTCTCAACTATATTATGTTGACATAATAATATATAATCGCAAAAACAATTTAAAACAATCAGTCAACGCTATGGACTTGTGTCGTTAGGAAAGAGTAGCATCATGTTAATCAAAACCAATTTTATTTTCAGAAATAGAATATTGGTCTCAAGCCAAAATTAGAGAAAGTGTACCAACATTTACATGGTAGGATAATGGAAAGTATTCCTAAATAGGACCGACACGCATGAAGGAAACTATAAGGTATCCTTTAAATTAGATTCTATGTTGTGGATTTGTTTAGTTTACCCTGAATATTTATTAAAACTAATACTCTCGATTTAGAGCCTACATATCTAATATTTATAGCAGGAAAGAAGTAAGGTTGAATAAACTAGATTTAGTAAGGGAAATATATTTAATTTTTTGCAGAGCTGGAATTTGGAATGATGTATGAATATTTACCCAAAGATAACTTCCAGTGGGGTCAAACACCTTGCTTCCTATAGCTATTATCAAAATTGGTTTCTAAAATGGAAACTTGGATGTAATTAAACGGTGATCTGAAACACATATTATATTAACTCGACCATTTTTTATTATAATTACTATTATTTAGCACAGCAGCTTGCTACTCGTCGGGTCATACGCATAAGTACTAATGTAGTAGGAATTGGAAATATTGAATTTAGAGGAAATAAACACGCATTTGCATGGTGGGAGAGTGGAAAACCAGCCCTAGTACACTCACCCAAGATTCGAAGGAAACTCTTGGATCAGTGGACAGACACGCTACCAACTAAACTAAGGTGTTGTATTAAATGGGTACTCTGGGAGTGTTTGACATTACAACTGAAAACTTATTTCCCTGAAGAGTTGATGCGAATTGTTTGATGTTTAGGTTACCTTATAAATAACTTGAACAGATGTTGCGAGGAAAGCCTATTTAAGGGTTTCTGCACAAATACAAGACACAACCGTTTTGAGGGAGAGGGAGAAATCACCTTAATATTTTCCCTGGCTTTAGCCACTCATGATTTACAAGAGTAGGTCGGTCGGAAAGGCATGTATCACTGCTTGGAAGTCAAAAAGATGAATATTCCCGTCCTGGGAATACGTAGGTGACAAATAACGGACAAGTAGACGTGAAATTACTTTTTTATTTGTGTCAAAAATAGTAATATGTTTGTACTTTGAAGCACCTCACCCTATTACCACCGCTCTGAATCATTAGTGAGGGGATTCCTAATGTATACACAATCTGGTTTGCTTCAGTGGTCGAGTGGTCTAACGCGTCACGTCTGCTGGATGATGGGGGTAGATCGTAGTTCGAACCCGTTTGGGTGTAACGAGGGTGGTTTCCTTCCACGCAAATGCGAGTGCACGTACTCTAAATTCAACCTCACTCATCTCTAACACATTAGCGCACAGCCCGATTAGGTAGTAAAACGCATTGCTGAGACAGCTATAGTTGGATTTTGAGAGGAAATAAAACCCCGTATTTAACAAGTCTTGTGATCTGCAACAGTCACTTGACCATGTATGTTTTGCCCCTCTTAATATTTTTATGTTGCATATTAATTTATTCATTATGTGGGAGGACATTTGTAATAGATATTGAAGATGGCCATTAAGTTGAGTTTAGGGGGACTATTTTAGATATTGTTCAAGGGGGAACTACAGTAATTAATATACCTTATATATGTGTTTCATTTGTGTACTATAGAATTCAATGAAATCGTTCATGTACGAGTTGAGCTGGAGAAGGCTAAATCCTTATTGCCAGAAGGGTGGAATACATAGTAATACTCAGTCATCACCCATCGCACGGAAGTCCCCATTTGACTACATCGACACGTCATATTGTGAAAACCATTAGACACATATACCGCTGCAAATGTTGCAACAAGGGTTCCAGTGGAAACTGTCCTGACCGGAAAACCATCACAATCTCCGGAGGAGCTAAACCCAAGTTGCTTCCGAATGGGGTTCAGCAGCCCCCTCCACCAGCATGGCTTTTAACAGGGGTGTAATGCCCTCTCTACCAAGTGATGGCAACAAGACCCCCTCCATAGACATGGGTATGAACGGAGGTATGATGCATCCCCCCGGAAATTATGATGACGAAATACCTTACATAGATTTAATAACGCCAACATTAATGTGGGATAAGCTGTGAATATATTGAGAACAAGTGTCATGAGGATTTAACAAACTTAAATTTGAAAACATATAGGTAGGTAAAAAACACACACACAATATAATATATATATATATATATATATATATATATATATATATATATATATATAATATTTATATTAAATCATGATGGTGTATTATTAGAACAACTTAATATCAAGTTAAGTGGTAGTAAATATATTCATTAATATCAAAAATGTACAATTTACACATATAAGTATGTTAATTTAAAAGTTAATAACTTTTATAAGGTTAAGTGTTAAAACACTTATTAAATGATTAAAATAGAATTATATTTTAGAGGTAATTGTCTTCAATTACTTAGTTGTATACAATTTCTTATTTGACATAGTTGAATGATAAAGCTGTCAGGTAAAACGCCCAAAAGTGAAATAAAGTTGTAACAAACATATATTTGAAAACATAGATAATATTATACGTTGAAAGTGTTAACTTGATGGAACTATAGAACAGATTTACATCTAGTTGAAAAGTTAATTGGTAGCGTATTAAATTAATGTCAAAATTAAATCAGAAACACATGCAATGAAAGGGTAGTATATTAGATGGAAAAAATCTTTTGGGTATATAATGACAAAAGATTCTTATGTGTGATAGTAAATCAATATTTAAATAATTTAACGTTTTGTAGGAATTATCGAATCTCTTCATTTAATTTTCTATTATTTTATTAGTAAATTTATATTATAAACAAATTTTTTGTCCCTATGGCATTACAAAACCCTAGTTTTCGAGTTACCAAATTTTATAAAAATAGATTAATGTTTGAAGGTTTATATATTATATTATTTATTACTATTATATTATTATTATTATTAGCACCGCGTCTTACTACCCGTTCGGGTTATACGCACTTACGCTAATGGGTAATGGTAGGGTGATTGTGAGATGAAATGAAGGACCTACAGTTTAACGTGGAATCCGAACCACGGTGGCGACCTGGCATTCCACACATTCACAAGATGAAGGTAATATAAAATTGGTTTATTTATTTTTAATTGTATTAATGAAATTAATAAACACACTTCTATAGATATTTAGAGCATTACAACTTATGAATGTATGTAAGAGCTATATAGTCACCGTGAATTTTTCCTCGATATTTAACTTATGAACTTATGTAAAAGCTATAAATTATTTCATCAAAATATATAGCAGCCATGATTTTTCCATAGGTATTTAACTTAGGACCATATGTAAAAGTTATACATTATTTCATCAAAATATAGCTACCGTGATTGTTCCGTATGACATTTAAAATAAATTCAAGATCCTCATAATTATTGTATTCAATATTACTGATGAATAAATGTAAGTTCTCGCAGAGTGACGTTGAATTAACACACACACGATAAAAAATAACCTTGTCAATTGTGTGGATTATGATTGTAGATAAATATTCTTAGACTGTTATGTTTATGTTTTAAAGTCTATACCCAACCCCCTCCCCCCCTTCCTATCCTATAAATACAATTACCTTAAACCCATATTGTTTAAAATAATTATAAACCAATATTTAAGCAGTGAATCTGGTGGAAATGATAATATTAATAGTATACTTGTTCCTCATTTATACTTATATCATACAGCTCAAATACTATAGTATACTATAGTAACTACACATGTGTAATCACATATGTATATTGTAATCTCCTGCCTGTCTTTGATCCTCCAAGGATTCCCAAATAACATATTCTAGGGATTTTTTAAATAATAATAACCACTTTTTTCTTACTATTTATTTTATTAACAGACAGCAGGTGATCAATAAATTTTATTTAAAATATTTATAGTGTACTACAGAAACAACAAAGTTTTTTTAAAATGACAATCACCAAAATTATTCAGGTCTTGTGAGATGTACAAGTAATTAAGCTGTGCTTGTTTGGTATGGTTGATTAACGAGGTTGGAGTTCGATTTCTACCCTAATTAAACTACGGATATTTCCAAATATCCCTCCATCCAAATGCTGGTACACTTACCCCTCATTAATACTTTCATTATTCCTACCCTATTAGCGTATTTAAATTATATTATTAGTTGTAATAATACCATTGATTAAATATTAATATATCTGTGCTATCACAAGATATTTAAAAAGTCATAATTACTAATTTTATTCGCTAGATGGCACAGAATGAAAGTGCTTAAGAAATGAATACATGTTAATACAAATATGGATTATCATAATAATTTTAATTCATTTGTTACGCGTGTGTGTGTGTGTGAACTTGCTACCTTACCTTAAACAAAATTTAGTTAATTTATAAACGCTATCCAAACAGTGAAACTATTTGCAATAATATACTGGTTTATCTTTTTTACTCATTAATATATAAATATATATTTATATTATACAATAAGTAGTTTTATTTGCTAACGTTATATCAACTCACATGGTAAACAGTAAAGCATAACATTTACCAGTCTACTAGTCTCATTCCGGCAAAGTTGTCACGTGAATATTGCTAAATCTTTTGTGTCTTTGAATATCCAGGGATATACAAACAGCATGTTCTAGGTATTTAAAAAAAATAATAACGACATTTTCTTAGTATTCTTTTTATTCACAATCAGCAACTAATTAATTAAATAATTTAAAACATTCATTGCGTGCAGCAACAACAACAACAACAACAACAACAATATAGAGTTTATTTTACAAGCAGGAATATTAATACTATTAAGGCCCTGTGACCACTACAGGTAATTAGGTTGAGAGTCTAGTGTGCAACAAATTGTGATAGCAAGAAAAACCTATAATCACTCTTTTACCTAATAAAAACATCAGGAGAGAATATAATCTCTTCTACCATCTATAAAATGAGTAGGAGTCACCTCCAAAATAGTTCAGGACACGCTGAGAGGCGCCAGAACGCCTAATGACAATGTTTCCACAGTTTTTACCTGGAATTCTTACTTTTCCAACAAATTCAAGCACAATAATGTTCGGTTCATTGATGGTTTCTTCCGATAGCACAACGTTATAACTTTTGTTTTTCTAAGGTTCGTTCAAGCACTTGACATGGTGTATTCCTCTTTATCGATCTGGTCTAATGCACTGCACAATAACTCCTCGTCCCAACAGTTATCCTGGTGAGCAGGTTTTGAAGGTGTTTGATGACAATGATGTTTGTGTCGAATAAGATTGGAGAGCCTTGCGTAGGACCCGCTACATTTAAATGACATAAAGGCAACTGGGGATGCAGCGAAATAAATGGTGTGAATAAATATCCTTGTCCACTTCGCTTATAGTTTGTCCAACGTGATTCGCTCTACAGACGCTTATAAATAGTCGACCAAGTGACCCCCAATATATATTCACCCTGATCGAAGCCGGATGTGGAAATGAAAACACAAGGGAGCCAGTGCTAGCCAGTATTTTCCTGTTTGAACATGTTTAGTATAATCACCCTCGAGTGGGTTCACGGATGTGGAATAGGGGGTCAATTAAAATCACAGTGAGACATTGCCAAAAGTTCACACTTGATGTTTGATATTCGTCGAGAGAGTATGCTTCTCTACCCGTCGTGGGGGAAGTACCCGACGCCATGGACCGCATGTTCCCACACCAATAAATAAAAACAACCCGGACACACGGAGTGCACACCATGGGGCACACTAAACCTGACAACCAAGTCCGCTCCTCAATCTGTGGATTCCAAGTCACGAGCTCCAAACACTGTCTGTTTAATTATGGTCCAGGGTTTGAACCCCCATGCAGGCACGTTACGGGAGGAGTGCAAAGACTGCATGTTCTCCTACCCAAAACTCTTGGGGCACACATTAATGGGCACACATTAGCCCATGAGC
>JBCFYV010000935.1:592721-782180 GCA_039000515.1 Timema cristinae | reverse complement strand
TTAATTTAGTTGTTGACAACTAAGCCCTTTGTTCCACAGTCGCCCACCTCTATTGCAAATACTTGTGAAACAAAATAGCTTCGAGAACATTCTATTTTTGGCTTTCTCCCCCTCTCTCGGACCCTCTCATTCTCCCTCGCTCCCTATATATAAAAATATCCCTCCCTTCTGGAACAAACGTGAGGATACTACTACGTCTTGTACTTCTAAATTGCACACGAAGGGCCTTTAAATTTCTTTCCAGTTAATTCGGACCAATTTAGTAACTTAGTACTTTAAGCTTATTTCAATATAAACATCACGTTTATCTATGCGATTTTTATAGTCACAGATGTCAAATCCCAGAACAATGTGTTCGGTGAAATATCTCCAGTGTATTTTCGGTTGAACCCACACAACATGACAAATTACCTTTAGTTTACCAAATACAAACACAAAAGAAAAATAATTATATTAATTTGAATTATAAAGTTCAAATATAATATTTATTTCAAAGTCAAAGAAACAAAGTTTTGAATGTATATTACAAAAATAATTAAAGTCAAAGAAACCAAAAGTCCAAAAGATTTATTTTTCAAGAATCAGATACCGTAATCAAAAGATATAGTAGAGTCCAAATAAATGGAGGAAAGATCTGATGAAAATGAATTTCAAAATACAGAAACAAAGATAAGTCCACGGCACCAAAAAAAATTATTTATAACACCATACTTTATACAAAATCTCTTCCAAAGGGTGACTTTGGAGGGAACTATGAACAGTTTTCCCATCAGGCAGTTTCCCGACTCTGAATCTCTACCTTGACAGAAGAGTCAAGCTAGTTCATCAAGAGAAAGGACTGATTTTCTGTTTGAGTACCGAATCACTGTCGTGACTCTCAGCCTCGTGAATGAAAGTGTATACCTTATGAAATGAAACAAATGAAATGAAGCCGTAAGTGAATTACACGAGTATTAGTATACATTGCACTATGAGATGAAATTGGTGATCGTGAGTGTTTGAGCTGGGTCTCGGGTATAAGAAGGATTTAATTTTTCCTGGGATGGGGGAAGATGTGTTTAAAGTATGATGGTGATTATGGGTGAATTATGAAGGTCGTTGTTGGGTCAAGTCTGGGAATGGTATTGGGGTTGGTAGGATTTTATTTTCTTGGGATTTGGTCTGGAGGTGATACATTTCCATTCTCCATCTGGGGCTGACCCCGGCGCCAGTATTATCTGACTCGTAAAAAACTAGTCGGTATCCCTGTGGCGTCCGGCCGTGACAAAGGTAGTAATAGCATGAAATGTGCGATGTGTGTGTGAAGGTCGGGTTAAGGGTTGAAACAAGGATGGGATAGGTGTGATGGTGAGATTATCGGAGATTCTACTGTCGTTCTGGCGTAGTTGATTGTCAAGTATTGGTAAAATTTTATTCTACTAAGAATGTTACATCTAGGTTTTATTGTTTGTTTTATACATTTTTCTTCTTCAAGGATTATCAACTAGGGATTTCATATTTTTTTGAATTTTCTTTTGAATTTTTTTTATGTTTTAGGTTATAGAATATATTTATATGGATAAAATAAATAGGTACTCAACTACGCCAGCCAGGGTCGTTTATGGTGTCGTGGCTCAGTCGGGTCGTACTGTTGGAGTCCTCTAACAAGTTCGTTCTCGTCGTTTAGTCTGGTCGTAGAACTTCTTGTTTCTGTCCTGGTAGATATCTTGTAGTTGGCGGAAGTTTGTCATCGTGTGCAGGTCAGCTATTCTAGTGCATCTGTCTACCCCAGTGAGTGTTCATAATATTTTGTTTTTTGTTACCTGAAGTTTGCGAGCGTTTGTTTTGGAGGCTTAGCTCCATACTTCACAATTATAAAGGATGATTAGTTGAATTATGTACTTGCATAGTAGTATTTTAGTGGGAATTGAGAGCTGCCCTTCTTTGAACAGTGAGTACAATTGGATGAACCTACCCATTACTTTACCATTGGTCACCCGCCAAAAACAGTTTGTTTGCATCTGTGAATTTGTCTAATTCTTGTGGTAATGGTTTTTTTTATCGGGGGTTTGTATATGGCCGCGAACAGGACACTCTTGCCACTAGTATTTTCATTTATCCCAGTAGCTTCTATATTATGGAGATTATGAAAGTGATGTTGGTAGTGAGGTAGATGAGTCTTGATCAAGATAGCCGTGCCCCCTCCCCTGCCTTGGGGCCAATCGTTTCTATACATAGTGTAGCCTTAAGAGTAGATATATTTCTCTGGGTTTAGATGGGTCTCATTTATTAAGGCAATATCTATTTAATTAACTTTGAAAATAGCTTTTAATTCCCTATCTTGTGTGAGTATCCCGTTCCCGTTCCATATAAAATCACAAAGCATGCCTTTAGTCTCCATCACGTTTGTGTTAGTCATAGTCGGCCGATAAGAATTCAGTCACTCCTCCAGCAGTATAGTAAGTTTTTCGGTATTGGTCGGTCGCCTCTCAAAATCTAGTGACGTATGGTCTGAAGTGACTTATTATTCTGGCAATGTACAGGTCCTTGGGCAGGTTGATGCGTTAGTTTAAGTCTGAGAGTGGGGAAGTGGTGTTTTCTTGTTGTGGCTGTCTTTTGCGCCCCACCGTAACATCGGTTTAGGAGCGGTAGATGGAGGCGGCCTCTGAGGTTTGTTTAGTTGATGGGCCCGGGAGTGGTTGGTTGGTCTAAGGGACAGTTTGACGGGTGCGCGGGATAGGAGGGTAGTTATTCTCGGTGGTAGGTGGGGGCGCTGTCCATGTAGGTCGCGTCTGTCATGTGTTGAGTTGTATTTTTGGCCTACAGCTGTTGCAAATATACTGGCCATTTGCTGTAGTTAGCCCTATGTGGACACTTGTAATTAATACATCTTAATGAAGTCGTGTTGTCCTTTTTAGGAAAGTTTGGAGTGAGGTGTGTTCTAAGACACATCATGAATCTGGGCATGCTCGGACAGTTGAACATTGTGTGACCATGACGCTGAAACATGTGGCATTGCATAAACGTGTTTCAGGGAATGATGAAGTGCTCTACCCTAATTCTCGTCTAATTTAAGTACCTAACCCAAAGGATAGTGGTGTTAGCTACGGTTTTAGCAAGCGAGACCAAAAATGTCGGTAGTAGTGTCATAGACTGAGTGATTTTTTGTCGCTTCTGCCTTTCAGCTAAACTGGCGCACGTCAGTCACTACGTAACATACGTCGTCAATCACATCAGCTTTTATGTCCTCAAGGTCCATGTTTGGTGGCAGTCCCTTTATTACTACTTTCACCGGCTTGTCGCGTGGTAGGGAGTAGCTGTAGAACTCCTGGTTCATTTCCATTAGTAGGTTTTGAACCAGTTTTAAGTCGTGGGTCAAGTTTGTTTAAATCTTTAAACCGTCTTCAATGTAACTTACTCCTGTGGTGGTGTCAGTGTCTTTGGCTATGCCGGTTATTTTTCATAGCTACAGTCACTATTGTTGGAAGTCTCTCATTCTTGTTGGTGTCTGTCTGTGTTGAGGGTGTGTAGTTGTTTATTTGTGTCTCAGTATCCAGAGATTGGTATTTGATGTCGACTGTCATGAATGTTTTCTTATATTTTGTTTTGTCTGAGTTTCTACATTTCCTCTTGTGTTTCACTTTGTCATCTAGGGTGAATAGTCCGTTTCCGTCGTGATCTGTCTCCATGTCGGTTGCATCTGGGTTAGTCTGTTAATAGGAAAAGTTGGCATTTCTGTTTGTTCATGGCGTAATGGAAATTAGTGTGGTGTTATTTGTATCGAGTGGTGCCACGGCCATTTCACGCAGCCCTGTCAATAGCAGGCTAGTGGTGCACGGGTTTGAGGGAGATTAGGGGGTCTCCCTCCCTGTGGTGTGTTGTTGTGTATGTCATCAAGACGGTCACCGACTGCAAGGTATTGCTTTGCAGCCGGCCGCGTTTAATGTCTTTCAGCTACTGGTTGGCACCGTTATGATCAACGCAGCTTAAGACCCCACGCCGACCGTTTCAGACTCTGTTGTGAAGGGGGATGGAACTAAATTCGTTTTCTGGTTACGGCTTCCTCTCCGGTGTCCTTGTATTCCTCTCCACGAACAGCAGACGCATCCGACCTCCTCAGAATCTCGTAGACAAGTGATCCGAATCTATAGCAGTATTTAAAACAATGGGTCTATATATGTTGACCTTCCCGGAACACACCACCCTGCCACGTGAACTATCTAATGTGAGCGCACATAAGAGCCATAGTCTGTTCTTCTTGCAGACAATGCCAATAATATATTTTAGGCCCGTAGGCTGCAGTCCCTCCTCCATTCCCCTAGCGCTTCAAGCCTAATGCCTTTAGCTGCTAGTCCTGCTTGTCTTCATCTTTAATAAGGGACTTCTAACCTCTAAGTTTTCTTCCTCTTAGTCTCCTTCTTGTTTTCACCCTCATTTAAGATTCTAAATTTCTTGTTGCTCATCAGATTTTGACCATTCCAAGCCAATCTGTTCCTCACTTTATCTCTCATTTAGAGGGATTTTCTTTAATTCTCCAGTTGGAGAGATAGTCCTGAAGGAGGATATATCTTTGCATAGCAAGTGATCATAATTTATGTTTTAATTTGCTACGTAGAGCATAGTGTCATCAGAAAATGTCTAATCTGAACATGATCTTGAGTGGGAATGTCTGCTACATAAATGTTGTATAAGGGTAGTGCTAGTGTTGAACCCTGCGGTACCCCTGCTTTTACAGTATGTGTTTGTGATCTCTTGCCGTTCATAACCATCTGGAAATCACCCGTCTAAGGTAGATATCTGGAAAATTTACTATTTTAGATAGTTAAATTTTATTAATTTCTGATTTAGTCCTAAGTACCAATCTTTGTAAAAAAACTTTCTCGACGTCTAGGAAAATAGCTATTACGTTTTTTAATGCATTAGATACTTCTTCTACTATGTTTATCGTTATGTGGGTTGTGGAATAGTGGTTTATAAATCCAAACTAAAGTGTTGGAATAAAACCTATCCTATTATTTATTATTTTCATTCTTTTAAGTATTAATATTTCATAAACTTTACTAAGAGTCGTAAGTAAACTGATCGGACTTCTGTTCTGAGGGAACATCGGGTCCTTTCCAGGTCTGGGGATTGTTATTACTCTAGCCAGCTTACAGTCATACGGGAAATAGCAGAGAATCAGTAATGAGTTTAGTAAAGCCAATAGCGCTAGTACAAATCTCCCTGACATTTGTTTTAGTATCTCGTTGGTCAGGTAGTCAAGTCCTGTCGTTTATTACTAATTAGGACCATTATAGTGTTAGTGTGCTATTTAAAATTGATTACCTCTGCTCGAGTGACGTTTGGTCCTTTCAAATAGTCCCTGACTGTTCTAGTCACGTCTCTGGTAAAGTCATATATAAGTGTCCTATTCCGGGTATTGTTGTTGGAGGTCGTGTTGTATGAGTGTTCTAGTGGTGTTCACCCGTAAGGCTTCATGCACCGTAGTCGTGAGGGTAAGGTTGTGTAAGTTAGCGTTAGCCTGTTCTATTTACTCTATATCTTGTACTTATGGTAAAGTTTCCTCTAGTGTCTGCCTAAACTCGACCCAGTCACAAGTTATTGTTGTTTGTTTGAGTCCCCTTATCTCAAAGTTAGTGTTCATCTAAATTCCACATAATATGGGAGTGTAGTCCGAATCAATTTCCTTTAATACCACCATATACTCAGTGGTTACACAAATGTTGGTTAATGCCACGTCTATGATATCGGGTCTGTGTAGATAATTTTAGGGATAAAATGTAGGTTTGTTTGGGGCAAAATTTACGTAGTCATGAGTTTCTGCGTGGTCTGCTAAAATTTGTCCGTTCCCATTGGCTACTCGGCTGATCCAAATAGTGTTTTTAGATTTAAGATCGCCCGCAAAAACAGTTTGTTTGAGTCTGTGATAGTTGGCCGTGTGTGGGCCCTTGCAATTAATGCATCTAGGCGGTGTCGTGTTGTCCTCCTTGGGTAGTTTGGGGTGAGGTGTGCTCCAACACACTTCACGCAATTGGGCATGTTCGAATATATGTTCTTTGTGTGCTCATGACGCTGAAACATGTGGCATTGCATAAACGTGTTTCGGAGAGGGATATAGTAATATACCCTTATTCTCGTCTGATTTAAGTACCTAACTCAAAGGATAGTGGTGTGATCCACAGTCTTAGGAATCAAGACCAAAAATATCGGTAGTAGTGTCACAGACTGAATTATTTTTTTGTCGCTTCTGCCTTTCGGCTAAACTGGCGCACGTCAATCACTACGTAACATACGTCGTCAATCACATCAGCTTTTATGTCCTCAAGGTCCATGTTTGGTGGCTTCCCTTTATTACTACTTTCACCGGCTTGTCGCGTGGTAGGGAGTAGCTGTAAACTCCTGGTTCATTTCCATTAGTAGGGTTTGAACCAGTTTGAAGTCGTGGGTCAAGTTGGTTTAAATATTTAATCCGTATTCAATGTAACTTACTCCTGTGGTGGTGTCAGTGTCTTAGGCTATCTCGATTATCTTTTTATAGCTACAGTCACTATTGGTGGACGTCTATCTTTCTTGTTGGTGTGTAGTTGTTTGTTTCTGTCTCAGTACCCAGAGGTTGGTATTTGTTGTCGACTGTCGTGAATGTTTTCTTAGATTTTGTTTTGTCTGAGTTTCTACATTTCCTCCTATGTTTCATTTTGTCAACTAGGGTGAATGGCCCGTTTCCGTCGTGATCTGTCTCCATGTCGGTTGCATCTGGGTTAGTCTGTTAATAGGAAAAGTTGGCATTTCTGTTTGTTCATGGCGTAATGGAAATTAGTGTGGTGTTATTTGTATCGAGTGATGCCGCGGCCATTTCGCGCAGCCCTTTCAATAGCAGGCTAGGGGTGCACGGGTTTGAGGGTGAGTGGGGGCTCTCTCTCTCTGTGGTGTGTCATCAAGACGGTCACCGACTGCAAGGTATTGCTTTGCAGCCGGCCGCGTTTTATGTCTTTCAGCTACTGGTAGGTACCGTTATGATCAACGCAGCTTAAGACCCCACGCCGACCGTTTCGACTGTTGTGTAGGGGGATGGAACTAAATTCGTTGTCTGGTGTCGCCTTCCTCTCCGGTGTTCTCGTAGTCTTCTCCATGAACAGCAGACGCGTCCGACCATCTCAGAATCTCGTAGACAAGTGATTCCAATCTATAGCAGTTTTTAAAAACAATGGTTCTATATATGTTGATCTTCCCGGAACACACCACCCTGCCACGTGAACTATCTAATGTGAGCGCACATTAAAGCGATAGTCTGTTCTTGCAGACAATGCCAATAAATATTTAGGCCCATAGGCCGCAGGCCCTCCTCCATTCCCCTAGCGCTTCAAGCCTAATGCTTTTAGCTGATAGTCCTGCTTGTCTTCATCTTTAATAAGAGACTTCTAGCCTCTAAATTTTCTTCCTCTTAGTCTCCTTCTTGTTTCACCCTAATTAAAGATTTTAAATTTCTTCTTACTCATCAGATTTTTACCATTCCAAGCCATTCCTTGCTTTATCTCTAATTCAGTAGTCTATTTTTTCTAGTACTCTGCTTCTCCATCTACTGTATCACACCATCCCCAAGTCTTCTCCTTCTGTATCTCTTCTTTTCTTAATCCTTGTACGCGTCTTTACAAATGCTTTTAAAATCTCAATTGTGCCCACAACACATTTCCTTCTCCACACCAAACCACGATCTTGTATTTACCTCACTAGCCAATCCTTCATAATTCTCACCTTAGTACATGATGTGGTAAAAATTTTCTGCAATGCTGTCCACAATATTGTTCTTCACACCAGTTAAACACGTATAACTTTCCCCGGAAATTTTCCATGGCCAATCAAAAAGAGTAGCATAATGGTTGCCAATAATGTTATATTTATATACTCACGTTAAAACAGATGGGAATAATCAAAAGTATCCCTTCCTTTGAGACTATTTAGCCTCTCATATTTTCATTGTTCTAAAACGTCTCACTAGCACCTATCAGTCACTCAAATATTCTTAAAATTCCCTTTCGTATCCAAATGTCAACCGGGATGACACCTCCCAGTATCACAACAGAATCTTGTAATACTGTCCTGTATGCCTATGTAACGATAATAGATGCCTTCCTCTGCACACTTATACACATAAGGGCCGGTCTTATTACTCCTGGATAAATATTAATCTGGTAGATAAATATTTCAAAATGATGTATAAGTTAAAAGTGCGTCTTATGACTGCCAGATAGCATTTATCTTCCAGATAAAATTTATTTATCTATCACATTTTTATTGGGAGGTTTAAGTACCTGATAACTTTTATCTGGAATAGAAAATGGTTGTTGTCATAGTGACTCATTGTTTTTAATGAAGTTACGCCTATCAGAATCTGTTTTTAAGATAAAATCTTGGTTTACATGTTTAGTAAGCACAGGCCTGGGCTATAAATATATAAAGCTAGAACATTCAATTCCCACTTTTATATAAAAGGACAAGCTATTTGTAGAGTTATATTTATATAAGAACATATTATCAAAATGTTAGTACAATAAATGAAATTTTGTAAACGTTGTACCCAACTATTTCCCACATTTTGACAGACATCTTAGCTTCTGCGCCCACGTGATGACATCTGTTTCCTCTCACTCGATTAGCCGCCATTATTTGACAAATGTTGAGCGTTGTCACCACTCGCTTGGTTGTAGCGCTATCAGCAGGGCTTATACGCATGCGCGCACAAGTAAAAACAGTACCAACCTTCCATGTTCTGAATAAAATATTATCTTACAGATAGCTATCTGGCAGGTAAATTCAGTTTATAAGACGTTTAAAACATTAAAGTGGCTGATAATTTTGATCTATTCGCCAACTTTAGCAATAGCAATATTTATCCGGTAGGCCTATGACCGGCCCTAAGAGAGCTACTAATTATGGTATTGTTCTAGGAATGATAGAGGTAGAATGTAGAGGAAGTGTATGAGCATTTGTTTAGAGGGAGAGTAGGCAACCATTTAAGGAAAATGACCCTCAATACACTCAGCCGGGGTTTGAACCTTTGACATTCTCATCACCGGCAACGAAGACTCATGATTTTGACCATATGCTCACTGGAGCAGGTAACAATAATGTCAATGCTGCTTGTATCAACAATATTGTATTCGCTTATGTGTAGGTTTTAAGATATCAATATTATTATAATATAGCTTTGTTTAAAACACTCTTTATGTATTCTTTTTACACTTATCAATTTATAATTTAATAAAATAAAAAATGAGGCCTGGACAAGGGAAACGAGCCCAAACCCAGGTCTCCTATATCTAATTTTTACTTTTTCATTAAAAGAGAAACTATTGCAATCGTTAAAAAATGTTTCATTGAGATTATGTCAAATATTTACCTTAAATGTACCTTCTAACTACGAAAAGTTTATCTGTATAATTCTGTCTGTAGCTCAGTGTGTGTGTGTGTGTGTGTGTGTGTGTGTGTGTGTGTCTGTATCTGTATCTGTATCTGGTACCACAACCAAAATAGTTTGACGGATTTTGATCAAACTTGAGATTTATATGTTATGTGGTGTTAACTTCAGCCATTTATTGTATTTTTATTTTATTCTTTAAAGTAAGGGATGTTTATTAAACACTATTCCTATAAAATTGGAAATTATTCAAAATGTCTCAAACAATTTTCTTTAAAAAGAATGTCTGCAGTGTAGGTGACATGACGAATAATAATATATTTCTATTTTTAAGGAGAAACTTTTCTCAGGGGTAGCTTACCAATGACATATATTTCAAAATTATTTTCAGAAAGAAACAAAATGGTTCAAAGAAAGGGCCTAGTTCCCATAGGGCCTATAATTGTTATTGCTTTAATTCAAAATATTTTGAAAATGGCTTTAAGGTTTTTGTTAAAATTGGATATCTAGTCAGTGTTTTACATGATAACTAGTAAGGGCATAGAAAGGCCTTGGTCGGGAAGGGGAGAAGGGAGGGCTCCCCAACCTCCCGGGAATTTGAGGTAGGCCTACTCCCATAGTATAAATACTTATACAAATATTATGTATAAACATTACTATAGGCCAAAGGTATAACATTTGGTTGTGACCCCCTTAGGAAAACTAGCTTTCCACACCCTCGCTTGTTCAGTATTTATTACAAATAGTTCCTTATTTATTCAGAGTTGTAATCCTTTTTATTATTTAATATATGTTCCTACAAAATACTTATTTATTCCAGCTCATTCCTTCTTATTATTTATTCAGACTATTTGAATATATTTATTCTTAATCTTTCTCTATTCATTCCGATCCTTTCTTTTTGTTATTCTGACTCAATCATAATTATTTATTCCAAATCATTTCCTTTTATGTATTCCAGCTTGTTCTTTATTTTAAAAAATGTTCCTTATTAATTATTCCTATTCGTTGGCTTTTTATACTGACCCTTATTATATTAATTATTATTATTTGGTCTTATTTTATTCCTTCTGGTTATTTATTTATTCTGACTCGATACTTAATAATTTCTATAAGTTCCTTATCGATTCTGACCTGATTATTATGTTTCCAACTCATTCATTATATAATCAGACTTTTCCAAAATTATCTCGACCCATTCCTAATTTATTATGACTAGTTCTTTATTTATTCTAACTAGTTCCTTGCGTATTTTGACTTACTTCTTATTAATTCCAAATCCTTCCCTTTTAAATATTATGACTTGATTCCTACGACTCGTTCCTTATTTTTTCTGACTTTTCCGTTTTAATTTTGAATCTTTATTTATTTAATGTACTAGTTTTTTTATTAATCTGTGTGGTTCCTTAAATTATTCTAATGAGCCTTTATTAGTTTTAACTCTATTCTTATTAATATCGACTATTAAAAAAAATCAATCTTTTTTATTCCGAATTAATCCTCTTTATTTATCCCGCCTCGTTATTAATATATATGGAGAATTTATCCTTGTTTATTTCCACTAGTTCCTTATTTATTCTGACTTGTTTCATAATGAGCCGATGAGTTCATTTTTAATTCCAATTAATTCAAACTATATATATATTTATTTTACTTAAATTCTTAATCTATTCCGAAAAATTTCTTATTCATCTGCTACAATAATTTATCATTCCGACTAAATCCTCAATATTTATTTCGACTCATTCTGTATTTATTCGTACTTGTACCATCTTATTAATTACGATTTGTTACTTATTTATTCCTACGCATAATATTAATTAATTTTAAGATCCATCTTTAAGGTATTCCAAAAATGTCCTTATGTATACTGACTTGTTTCCTATCTATTCTGAGTCTTTATTCCGTCACGTTCCTTATTTATTTAAACTAGATACCTGCCTGATTACCTGTATTTACGATAGCGCCACTGAACTGTACCCTTTAAGGATGTTTGAAGCTCAGTGGAGAAGGGGTAGAGGACTTGTTCTTGCTTAAAGACCATTATACAGTAGCCCCATGGCTTCTTTGGTGCTGACTGACAGCTCACAGCTGACTTCTGACAATCAACATTTAGGTATATACCTAGATTTCAACTGTCAGAAGTGACAGCTGCTAAACACATGTTTTTGCAGATCATATGGTTCGGTGTAGGGATACATAATTTGTTCTGGTAACTTTTTAAAGCCGTCAGAAGTCAGCTGTGAGCTGTCAGTCAGCACCAAAGAAGCCATGAGGCTACTGTAGATGTTATTTTTTGATGATTGATGGATGAATTCCTTTAATAAACAATCTGTATGGAAGATGTTTGAATAAATATGGGCAGCGTCTACATATATGTATTAAGGTCCACAAATTTGATGGTGATCTAAATTCAATTAATCTCATCATGCTCCTATCCATTGGTGAAGATTGATAGCACCGTCTCACCATTGTATATGAGCGTGATGAGAGCTGCTCATCGTGAGATGAAATGAATGAGTCCTCAAAACCCCAGACGAAGGACTTACCAATGCGTCTCTACCATTCTCTTGAGTTGTATTTCTAGAAGACGAGGCTGCTTTCCTGGAGGTGGCTGATACCCTGGAGGAGGCTGAATCTCTGGAGGAGGCTGACTCCCTGAAGGTGACTGACTGACTGGAGGTGGCTGACTCCCTGAAGGTGGCTGACTCACTAGAGGAGGCTGCCTGACTGGAGGTGGCTGACTCCCTGAAGGTGACTGACTGACTGTAGGTGACTGACTGACTGGAGGTGGCTGCTTTCCTGGAGGTGGATGATACCCTGGAGGTGGCTGACTCTCTGGAGGAGGCTGGTTCCTTGGAGGAGGCTGTCTGACTGGAGGTGGCTGACTCCCTGAAGGTGACTGACTGACTGTAGGTGACTGACTGACTGGAGGTGGCTGCTTTCCTGGAGGTGGCTGACTCTCTGGAGGAGGCTGGTTCCTTGGAGGAGGCTGTCTGACTGGAGGTGGCTGACTCCCTGAAGGTGACTGACTGACTGGAGGTGGCTGACTCCCTGAAGGTGGCTGAATCCCTATTGGATTGACTTACCAATTGTTCTATCTTGTAATATTCACACGCCTTCATTATAAGATAACGAGTCTTCTCATCGAATACAGATGTTTTCTTCATGTGGGCAACAGTTTCTTGAGTCAACATCATGGACTTGGAATGCTCCGTACTGAAGGAAGAATCTTGTTGACCTGACACGGAAGGTGGACTGGACCGACTGGATGATCTTACAATGTTACCATGAAGGGGAGTTGTACCTGATGACGACACTACCAGTTCAAGAGAAGAAGAGTCTTGTTGGCTTAATCCGGAAGGTGGATGACTTAACGATGTTCTCTCAGATGGGTCTTCTTGTCTTGATAGGGAAGGTCACTGAGCTACTGACCTATACTTACCATTCCGTTTAATTGGCTTCTTGTTCTCTTGTTTACTGGTGGTGGCCGTCATTTCCCCTGAAATAAATGTTCATCACGAACATGATGTTTGGACGATGGCAGCCCATCGTCCGGGCACCCAGGGATGTTAGGGGTGCCCCCTTGTCGCTCACCATCAACTGAACAAACCGTCACAAGAACAATATTATATTGAGTATAAAAATCTATTTAATTGTTGATAAAGTATAAAGCGTGCTTTTTTTAACTAATGGTTCCTTAAATGCTAAAAGTTGGCTAGGAAAACGTTTAATAGTTTTACTGATATTTAGAATAATATGAAAATAACTTTTTGATTGGTGGTTTTTGGGGAACTTATTGTAAAAATAATTGCAGATAAATACTTCTATACTTAGCTCTATTGAAAAGATTTGATTAACCAAACCAGTCAAAATTTTCTAACTATAATGATTTCCTAGTAAGGGCAATAAACGATACTCAATTTTTTATATTCTAACTACACATAAATGCCAAACTTTTTTTAAAAAAACCCAATAAATATTACAGTTATTGGGTCTTGGGTGAGTCTACATACTCCCATGATCATAACAAATAATTAAACCCCAACAAGATTTATTATTCCCTTCTGAAAATATATGACATTTGAAGACGGTAAATTCAGGTTTACAGAAGTTATGAATACAACTATTAAACTACGTGTGTTTTCCAAGAAGAAATTTATTGATGCAGAAATAATGGTTTAATATGATAATTAATCATATAGTTCATATCTCATAACAAACAGTTTCAATGTAAATAGTGTAATGTAATTGATTTGCCCCTGAAAAGTATGTGAAAGCATTGACAAGAATATCGTCCTAATTTTATAAACGTATCTTATTTCATTTAAATTATGTAGTATATTAAATGGCGCTTAAAGCACTTCTTCTTCTAAGAAGGCAAAAGCCACTGATCAGTGACGTCACGCACGTGACACCAGTCAAGTCAGTTTGACAATATATATATTTCAAATAATAACTTCCTCTTCTCGAAGGTTCGAAGAGAGATTTTAAAATCTAACGAGTCATTTTCCGGCTCTCGAAGCTTCTAGTAAGACCGAGATGTTTTTGTCTTGTATTTTGTTTTTCTAAACTAAACCTTCTCGAAGCTTCCATGAGCAAGGAATATATACAAAGAATGGTGCAACGTAAAAGTAGTTGGTGTCCAATACTGACAGAACTCACTTGGCGTCCAGCAACACCTGTCCGCGCTCATACAATAGGCCGCGTATATATTTAAACATGATCTATTTTCTCATTAAATAAACAGATTCAGAAATAAAAAACATGTCAAAATAATAAGTCTTTATTAATTATAATTCTTCAACTGGCATCCATCGCGGCAGTAAAATATCAGAACAACACAATTGGCGCACAACGTAGGGACCCGTAATATCAGAACGTTTCAATTGGCTTCCAAACTTAGGGGCACGAATTACCTCCCCGAGATACAGCACGAGATACCTCCCCGAGATAGAGCATGAATTACCTCCCCGAGATACAGCACGAAATACCTCCCCGAGATACAGCACGAAATACCTCCCCGAGATACAGCACGAATTACCTCCCCGAGATACAGCACGAGATACCTCCCCGAGATACAGCATGAATTACCTCCCCGAGATACAGCACGAAATACCTCCCCGAGATACAGCACGAGATACCTCCCCGAGATACAGCACGAGATACCTCCCCGAGATAAAGCAGCAGAGCAACGCCGAGGACCGAGATAAGCAGGAAACAGCGTCGAGGACCGAGATAAGCAGGAAGCAGCGTCGAGGACCGAGATAAGCAGGAAGCAGCGTCGAGGACCGAGATAAGCAGGAAGCAGCGTCGAGGACCGAGATAAGCAGGAAACAGCGTCGAGGACCGAGATAAGCAGGAAGCAGCGTACCATCAACCATCACCAAAGAGGAGACTGAGGGTGGAGACGAGTATAAAGAAGATATCACAGATAAGTCATCAGAAACTTAAATTAATTAGTGAAGAATTATTTTATGTCATTTGTGCATTTTGAGGGTGGAACAGTAAATTTTTTTTTATTATTTAAATTAAGGGAACAATAATTAAAAAATGGCAGATTCAAATGATAATAGTGACGCTAGTAGCTATTCTGAAGAGGTAGAAAATGAAAATAGACCTAGGAATCAGTTAGGTCTAGAACAATCAGATGAGGAAATAAGGGAAAGTGAACAGGACAATGAAGAGTCATTTGCAGAGGGAGAGAGAGAAGGAGATAGGACAGAAAAAGAAGGAAATGTTATAGTAGAAGAGGAAGAAAGAGAAAAGCATAGGGAACAAAAAATGGAGCAACCCATCTTAGATTTAAATCAATTTATGAAAATGTTACAAGAAAGTAATCAGAAAATGTTACAAGAAACTAAATAGGAAATAAAGAAAAGCAGCCAAGAAACTAATAAAAAAATAGATAAAAGTAGCCAGGAAACTAAACAGGAAATAGATACAAGTAGACACGAAATTAATCAAATAATATATGCAAATACCCAGGCAATTAATCAGAAAATAGATACAAATCAGACTAAACTTGAACAAATCAATAAAGAACTAAGTGCTAAAATAGAGTTAAGTAAGGAGGTTTGTGATCAGAGATTTGGTTATGTAGAGCAAAAAATAGACCAATTAAAGACGGTTCACAAAAACTTAGCAGTACAGTTAAATGAGGTAGACACAAAAGTGATAGAACAGGAAAAAGTAAAACAGATTTTGATTGAAAAGCATGAAAACTTAAGGAAAGGACAGTTCAAGTTAATGGAACAGATTTCAGCTAATAAAAATAAAATAGAAACAATAGAACAAGAATCAGTTAAAGGGTTAAAGGAAGTAGAAATTAAAGTTGGGAATCTGGACCTTCAGGTAGAACCCAATGAAAAGGAAATAAATGAGGTAAAATCAGTACTTGATTCTCAGCAAAACACGAATAAAATTTTAATTAAAGAACAGATAGATGGGATCGTTAATAAGGCAGTAGAAAAACTAGATAAAAAACTTACCGATTTTGTGGTTGAAAATCAAACAAATCTAGGGGAATCTAGTAACTTACACGATACTACCAACCTATTTGCTAAGGGACTAAGAGAAACGTCACTAGCACTTATTCCAAAATTTAAAGGAAAGAGAGGAAATATCTCAGCAGTACAATACATAAATAAAGTGGAAAGAGTATTTAAGGGAGAAAGAATAAACGAAAAAGTCAAAATAGAGATATTTTTATCAGGCCTAGAAGATGAGGCGAAATCCTGGACAGATAGTATAGAGAGTGAATGGGAGACATACGAGCAGGCTAGGGAAATATTTTTGGAAAAATATTGGTCTCAAAATATGCAGGATGATTTTCTACAATTAATTTTTAATGGAAAATATAACGACAAGGATGGTACTATGAGTGAATATTTCAATAAATTTGTGACACAAGCGAAATATTTGCGATACCCTGTAGTAGAGGATAGATTGATAGGTCTTCTAATGAATCATTTTCCAACTCCAGTACAAGACGTTCTCATTAGCATAAATAAACAGAACATCAAAGAAGTAGAGAGAGTATTAATGGCATTTGACGATAGATATCAAAGAAACAAAGAAATCAATGATCAGACAAACAATATAATATTGATAGGCATAGGCAATCAACAAACCCTCAAATCAAAGAAATTTATAATGGACAAGATAGGCAGAGATATCAAAATAATTATCCAATACCAGAGCAAAATAGAAAATATCCACATCCTAGAATAGAATATCGACAGGATAGGAACCAAGGACCTTCGAGGCAAATAAATTCGAGTGATCGACAAATTAATAGAAATAACAATACAGGTAACCCCAGATTCACAACCAATCAAGTACATCAACCTCCAAATTTTAATTATTCCCACCCTTCCCAGGGATAACAAATTTAGATAGGAACAATCCTAGACAAAGGGAAAACTAAAAAGTCAATCACGTGACAGTCCGTACGTGATGAAGATTACAAGTAAAAATAAGACCACAGAACAATCAGCCTATTTAGAATATGTTAGACAAAATGTAATACTACAGGGTAACCCAAAAGAAGACTTGTTATTTGAAGCAACCGATAAAAACAAATATAGTAAATCAGTATCACCTGAAATTGAAGGAAAATTAGGGGCTATTAAAGTAAAAATGTTACTAGACACAGGATCAGAGGTGACAGCAATGTCACAAGAATGTTTTGAAGAAATAAAAAATAGTAATTTAAAAACGGCCATTCCCGTATTACCAGTAACCAATACAGTGATTATAGGCGCAACAGGAACTAAAAACAAAAAGGTTAAAAAACAAGTATTAATTGATGTTGAAATAAGTATATATAAAAATGAGTATCATATTTCTTATTATAGAAAATCTAAATGTTCCAATTATATTAGGGTCAGATTGGTTAGCAGGATTGGAGGTTGATATAAATTATCAAAATAAACAGGTGTCAATTAATAAAAAACCTTTTAATTTGAAAGTGCCATTTAGCGAAAAAGTTTGTTCAAATATTCTAAGACTACAAGTAAAGGGAATAATGAGCGATCAATTTCAACAAAATAATATAAAAAGATTACAACAATTATCGGTCAATAGTCTACAAATACCTTGGACAGATATAGAAAAAATAATTTGTAAACTGTCAGCCATCAGTACAGAGCAAAAACAAAAATTATTAGACGTAATGTGGTAACATAAAGAAATCTTTTCGGAAAAACCAGGATTAAATAATTTATACAAATGTAAATTGTAAGTATCAGATCATTACCCTTTCAATAGCAAATCGTATCCTGTACCCTATAGCCAGAGATCAGCTGTAGAGGAGACCCTTAATCACATGTTGGAATGGGATATAATTGAGCGGTGTAGTTCTGACATAATAAACCCATTAGTGGTAGTTAAGAAAAAAGATGGGGGTGTGAGATTATGTTTAGATGCCCGTAAAGTAAATCAAATTTTAATTAATGATAATGAATCACCAGCACCAGCGAATGAATTAATTCGGAAATTTGAAGGCTGTAAATTTTTAACTTCACTAGATTTAGTCAGCTCTTTTTGGCAAATTGAACTAGAACCAGACTCTAGAAAATATACCTCTTTTATATACAATGGAAGAACTTTTTGTTTTAAAAGAATGCCTTTCGGACTAACAGTATCAACAAGTAAGTTTATTAGGGATTAGAAGAGGTCCTAGGCCCTGAGGTGCTTAGTTTTGTAACTCTGTACGTAGATGACATAGTAATTGCATCAAAAACATTTGAGCAACATGTAAAACAGTTAGAATTGGTATTAAGTAAACTTAAAACAGGAGGAATGACAGTCAATTTCAAAAAATCTTCTTTTCTTTGTGAACAAATAAACTTTTTAGGTCATATAATATCCCCAGAGGGAATTTCAGCAGATCAAAATAAAACCAGGTCAATTAGGGAATTTCCTACCCCAAAGAACAAAAAACAACTACAAGCTTTTCTGGGTCTTATAAATTATTACAGGAAATTTGTTAAAAACCATTCAGACCTTGTGATACCATTACTAAATTTAACAAAAAAGAATCAGGAATGGAACTGGGGCAGTGCAGAAGATGCAGCGATGGACCACATTAAACAACAATTTGTAAGTACAGTAACCTTAAAACACCCTGACCTCGAACAACCCATGAACATATGTTGTGACGCATCTGGATTGGCAATAGGTGCTGAGCTGTTTCAATTTGATAAAGAAGGAGACCGTAGGCCGATAGCATATGCTAGCAGAGTACTTCATGGTCCTGAAGTTAATTATACAATTACAGAGAAAGAACTATTAGCTATAGTATATGGATGTCAACAATTTAGAATTTATATTTATGGAAAACCAACCACTCTATACACGGATCATAAGGCATTAATTTTTATTAATAAATGTAAATTACTTCATGGTCGCTTAACTTGATGGATCCTACTACTACAAGAATATAATTTAACAATAAAATATATAGCAGGAAAAGACCAAGTAATAGCAGACACTTTATTACGCTATCCACCTGAAGGCACAGTAGAAGGTACCATTGATAGGGAATTTAGAGTTTTAGTACATAAAAGAAAACCTATTAATGAAATAGAAAATAAAATAAAAAAGGAATTACCATTATGTCAAAGAGAGGATCAAAAACTAAAAAAGGTGTTTACAGAATTAGAACAGTCAGAACCCAAATTAGAAATTGCAATAACTATCAAATTTATAATAATTTAATTTTCAAAAAAACCTCCATAGATAAAATTTGGACTATTTGTATTCCCACAGAATTAATAATAACTGTGATAGAGAATTGCCATCAACAGTACGCTCATGTAGGGGTAAAAAAATGTTATAATATTTTAAGAGAATCATGTAATTTTCCCAAGATGAACAGAACTATAGCAAAAGTATTAGACAGTGTGACATATGTCAAAAAACCAAAATCCCTAATGTAAAGTATGAGGGCTTAATGAAGAATGTATTAGCTGACCAACCCTTACAATTAGTTTTTGTCGATATATATGGACCACTATCTTCTAGTATTAGAGGTGTACAATATATATTTGCTGTTCTAGATATTTGCACTAAATATGTTAAATTATATACAATAAGGAGAGCGACTGCCAATGCAGTTACAAATAAGATAATAAAATACTATGTAAAAGATGTAGGTATTCCCCAAATTATTGTTTCTGATCATGGAACACAGTTCACAAGCATAAAATGGAGGTCAACTCTAACAGATAACAAAATTATTGTAAAATATACTTCTGTATATCATCCCCAAAGCAATAGTGTAGAAAGAGTTAACAGAGAGATAGGTAGGTTTTTAAGGTTATTTTGTCATGACAATCATGCTTCATGGGCAAATTATGTAGAAAGAATAGAAATTTGTCTAAATTCAATAACTCATGAAAGCACAGGTTACATAACTCAAGAATTAATGATGGGAAATAGACCAGTTAGAAACCTCGAGAAACTCTTCAGTTTTCCACAAAGGTTAGAAATAGATCACCAAACTAAATTACATCTAGCAGTAAAAAGATTAAAAGATACAGCAGAGAAACGAACCCGGTACCATGATAAAAAGATTCTTAACCCTATTGAATACGCAAATGGCCAGTTAGTTCTTGTAAAAAATCATCAATTATCATCAGCTTTGAATAAGGAAGTAAAAAAGTTCTTTTTACTATATGAAGGACCATATCAGGTAAAATATCAAATAGGTCAAAATGTATATTTAATTCAAGACCCTGAGACTCTTAAGATTAGAGGTGTTTTTAATGTCTCAGAATTAAAACCCTATGATAGCAAGACAGATATCTAAACATTTTTTCAGCTACATTAATTATAAAGGATAGGAACAGGATTTTATTTACATAATTAAATAGTAAAATGACTATGCAAGAGTTCGAACCTGGACCTGTAGCTCAATAACTAACAAGAAGAGAGATGCTAGAAGAGCTTTTTATTTCCTCGGAAATACGCAGTGGTAAAAATATACTGCGTAGGGGAGGTTGGGGCAGAGTGTAACATGGGGTACAGTGTAACATTTTGAATTTCGCGCGAATTATGACGAAATCAGGAACGAAACCCCTAGCGTTAGCTATGTTGACACTTCCCGCCAGTAGCCATTGTGAAGCTGAATGGTACGTGTGCAGTGCATTTGGTTTAAAACTATTTCTTTGTTTTCAGGTAAGTCAAGTATTTTCTATTAGATATCTTGTGTTTGTTACATTACGAGTCTTGGCGAGCGTTAATAGTCGCATATTAACCCCCACGTTGTGTCGCCATTTGTTACATTACGTTTCTTCAGCCCCTCGTTGGAATGCTATTTGTTATATTACGTTTCTTCAGCCCCTCGTTGGAATGCTATTTGTTACACTTTTCGCGTTCAGCCCCTCGTTGGACGCCATTTGTTACACTTCGTAATATTTTTGATTATAAATGCCCCACGTTGTGTCGCTATTTGCTATATTACATAACAGAATCATTTAAGAGTCACTCCGTAAATTATTATTTCTATTACGCAACTATGTGCTTTACTTATAATGCCTCGTTCCTTATCATTAGACTTTAATAAATGATAATATATCACATAAAGTTTGATATCTGTTTATTCTTTAAATTGAAATCATATAGTTATTAATATTTTCTAATCGAAACACGATCATGTAGAGAGCCTAACAATTATAATCACTGATCGCTTAAAGCACGTCCATTCAAAACCACGACTGATTGCACAGTGAAAATACGGAGTTTCAAAAGTCACATATATCTGAGTTCAATAGAAGCTTCTCGAAGGAATCTTCCTAACGGTAAATTACACACCTACAAACCCAGAAAGAAAAATACCTATTGCGTTTGGAAGCTTCTCGAAGAGGAAATACTTTAAAAACGTTAACATTTCTTAAGTTTAGCTCCAGTAGATGCTGCCATCTTACCACGAGGCGCGAACTAACTAGTAAATAATTTAGAGGAAGACGTGATTTAAGCGCCACGTAATAGGTTGTAAAATTTAAATAAAGAAAAATATGTTTAATTATATGTAAAATATTTTTGAATATATGAATAATTAGAATGATAAATGGTCAATGCTTTCAAATACTCCTTAGGGTCAATCTATTGCATTACAATACCCCCCAAAGTGTATCGGAAAGTAGAGACTAGTCTTATACTTTTTGATACGCTTTGCCAAAATAAAAAAAAAGACATGATCGCTTTTCGTACACCCTGTATAAGTTTTATAAATTTTTACAAAAATTTTCGCTATTTTGAAACATCCTGTATAGTTTCACAAAATTTACTTAAAGTTCAATATTTTTAAACATCCTGTATAGAATTAACAAAATTGCATCAAGTTCAATATTTTTAAACATCCTGTATAGAATTAACAAAATTGCATCAAGTTCAATATTTTGAAGTGGAAGTTATATGAATTAAGCATTAAAATAAAATTTATCAGTTATAATTAGGATTAGCTAAAATAAGATAATCTAAGTAAAACATTTAGTATAATTATGATTAAATGAAATAAAATATCTAAGTAAGATGTCAGCCTAATTATAATTAACTGACATAGCATGGTCTAAGTTTATTATATTAAGAAAATTTAATTTAATGGTCTCAAATCGAAGTGTCTTTTAATTAATTTTTGCCAAGCAATTTGCATTTCCTTTATGTCTTGTCTTTTTTTTAATTCTATGCAATCTTCTTTAAATAATTGTTGCACTTCGTTTCATGATCCTTCACGAATCCACTTTTGTGATTTTTTTTTTCACACACTTAACAAAGGCTCTCAACACTTTGTTACACTTACTCTTAAAAGTCTCTTGGCCAAACTTGCTATATGATCACAAACATTTACAACTTTATGTACCAAACGGTCAACTAAAATTTGCTATATGAGCACCACATTTGCTGAAAATAGCTTAACTTAACATAAAAAATTAAAATAAACATAATTAACTAGTAAAACATATAAGTACATTGTTTAAATCATAGAAATGGCAATATCATACACATACATTGTCTAACAACAGAAAATTATTATTATCATACAGTATCATTAATTTAATTAGGATGACACTTAACCCCTAGTAAAACAAAATGAAAAACAACAACTCGATGCTGAATCTCTCCACAGCACGGAGAACCATAGTATATACAATCTCTAACAAGACCTTAGTGGTTTAATACAAGCTCACATTTTGAAATATTCTTATAATTAATTATTATTTATTATTATGATTATTATTCCTTTAAAAATTTTATTTAAAAGAAAGTTGCTTTAAACTTGTGACATAATATTGATTTATTTTTATAACAGGCTCAATAAAGGCTAACTCCCAAAAACTGGAACGTATCCTCAGGATACTTCCCGGCATACAGTGACCGACAATCCCATTTCTCAGGCCTTCAAAACACACAAGAGGCGTTCTCTTAACGGTCCAAACCTCGTTCAAATGTCTGGTAACCACAGGCGGTTCAGAACTCTGCTGACCCCTTGGCCCAGAAAAACTCTCAAAACTCTAATACGGGTGGTCCAGGTTCAATGCCTGCCCCCTAAAACTCACAAGGTAGTCAGACCTCTGCGACAAAACTACTCTCTTGCCAAACGTCGAAGAATCCAAGTCCTGACATCACAACATGTCACTGTATAGCAGAAATTACCTGCCTCAACTCAATTTTTATTATAAGCTTGTCTTAAATTACTTGTCTGACCTGGTGCTTTCCGGGTACACCCCCACCCTCAACTGACTATACTTTGTAATAAATCCATTTCTACTCCTTCCTTCACCAAGCACTTCAGAGGATGCTTCCCTCCCCCTAATTTGTCATTAATAATGAAAACAAAATGAAGTACTTGTCCTTACTTTCCAGAGTTGGACTGTATTGAAATATTAAGGAGGGTCACTTTCCACACTAATCTTTACAATGAAATGGCCCTTATTTACAAGGTTAAGAAGATAAAATTACATAATATGCTAAGAGCTTATTGCTTAATCATTCTAATTACATTATTATTATTTCTCACCCCCTCTTTCTCTCTCTCTCTTCCTTTAAGCTAGCCTAACTTGAAATTATACTTTCCAAAGTACTATTATTTTCTTGCAATAGATCCTCCATGGGATCACCTTGTAAAATTACATATTGTTTAACATATTGTTTAACAAAATTCAAATAATTAATCTGTTCATTAGTCCTATTTATTACCTTGTTGACCTCATGTGGACTGCCATGGGCCCTAGCAATCAGTTTCCCTGATTTTCATTTCTAACGACTGTGTGACCCATTGTGAATGGTGCAATATCATTAAAGCTAGGTGCAGAGTGTACTTCTGCTGCTATTCTTCTAGTCTGACTATTATTTACCTGTTTGTTGTAATTGTCTCGGCTCTCTTGTCTGGGGTTTTCCCTCACCCCCTCTCGGTGTCCTATCATATGATTGTTGGGACCTTGCCTATTTTGTCCTTGGTTTATAAAATAGTTAGGTCTGTTGGGCCTGCCGTCTTCTCGACGCTTTGAATCTTGGAATGGATTTGGTGGTCTATTTTGTTTATTATCACGACCGAATGGATTATAGGTCTGTCTAGTTCTATCAAAATTGGGTGTTTCATTTCTACCTTCCCTTTCCCCATTCCTTTGCCACCTATTGTCAAATCCTATCAATACTCTTTCCATCTCCTTCACATTTTGGGCATTAACACTTAACAATACATTTTGTACCTGAAGAGGAAAGTGATTTGTTAGATGTTTCACCAACCTGTGTTCTTCCAATGGATAATTTAAATACCTAGCCTGAGAAACAAAACCATGAAAATACTCATTCATTGTGCCTTTCTTGGAATCATATCTATTATTAAATATTAACTGCAGAAAGTCGTCCTGCATCTCTTGAGACCAAAAGTGATCCAAAAATGCGCGCTTTGCCTGTTCATAGGTCTCCCATTCATCCTCTAAATAACTGGCCCAGTTCCTAGCCTCTCCTTCTAAACATGAGAGCAAAATTTCAATTTTGTTCCTTTCCATTAAATCCTCTTCTTTCCAAACTCTCTCAATTTTTTGCAAATATTGAGCCACAGATATTTTGCCCTTTGCTCCCCTATTCCTAGGAATGAGTGACAAAGTAAGGTCATTGACATTTTGGTTAAGAGATTGTGACTACACCCAATTTTGTTATCTGTCCCCCTACCTTTGTTAAGTTGTACTTGATCAGCTAAGTTGTTTATTTTCTGATCTAAAGTGCCAACAGTTTTTTTGTTTTCATTTACAATTTCTTTTATCTCCACAATTTTTTTCCTTTTTATTTGAATCTCCTCATTAATATTTTCCTTGATAAATTGCCTATTAGCATCCTCTTGCCCTTCAATTTCTAACCTCACCTTTTCTATTTGAATTTCCAAATTGGATTGCACTACCTGAACAGCTGATTTGTTGTGTGCTATCTGTATATCCTGTGTTTGTATTTGTTTTTCTAGTTTACTGGTTTCTTTATCTAATTTTTTCTCCAAACCCTCTGTTTTGTTTGTCACTGAAGATATTTGATCAATTAACTTAAACTGTTCCTTTCTTAGATTTTCCTGCCTAACCTCTAAATTTCCTTGTTTTTTTTCTCCTTCTGAAACCCTGTCATTAATTTCATTAATTTGTTGGATAAAATTTTGATTAATTAATTCTAAATTCTCAAATTTTTTATTTATATTCTTTGATTGTTCGTCGACCTTTTGGTTGAGTTTAGTTTCTAAAGTTTGTCCCATTTTTTCCAAATCCTTTTTAAAATCCTGTTTATTTTCTGATGCAGTTCGATCAATTTTACATCCGAGTTCTCTCATATTTTCTAATATAACATTTAAAAGATCTACTTGTTCTACTGGTTTAGCCGCCCTATCTTCCACTAAGGTTATTGTTCCCCCTACACTTTGATTCAGCGTTTGCAGGATTACTTCGTTACTTGCTACCTCCCCAGAGCTAGCCCCTACTTCCTCCTCACTCCTTTCTTGTTCCTGTTCAAAATTTGCCCTCTTGAATTGACCTGCCCTTTCATCCCCCTCATAAATAAATGGCATTGTGTCTTCATCATCATACTCTTCAGGTTCTCTTATCACCTTGTCTGCCATGTTGAAAATTTAAATAAATTTTTCTTAAGTTGATCTATGAATTAATTTTGTGTTAGGCCTAGACAAATTTCAAGTACTATTGATCTAAGAATTACTTTTTATAGTGAGAAATTTAATTTAAAATTAGGCCCATACACTTTTATATTGTTAGTTTTAATTTAATTTGTGACATCCCAACATATAGAAACAAAATTTTACTACCCCCAAAATACACAATTGAAATTAGACAAAAAAAAAAATTTTTTTTTTTTTTTTTAAATTAGAGTTACAGCTTCTGTTGACCACTTATCTGTCCTCGACGCTGTTTCTTGACTGCATGCCGTCTCCAAAAGGTCCTCAGTCCCGTTCCTTGATGGTGTGCCGTTGGTGTGCTGTCTCTTGCAGGTGTGCCGTCGGCGTGTCGTCTCTTGCAGGTGTGCCGTCTCCAACAGTCCTTTGTGCTGTTTCTTGACTGTGCCGTCTCCTTGGTGTGGTGTGCCGTCCTTTGGTGATTATGTGCCGTCTCCTGGTGTGCCGTCTCTTCCTTTAGCTCAGTTGACGCACCTCTGTCTCAGTTCGCGGTATTCGTGCCCCTAAGTTGTAGCGCCATTTGTTACATTACGAGTCTTGGCGAGCGTTAATAGTCGCATATTAACCCCCACGTTGTGTCGCCATTTGTTACATTACGTTTCTTCAGCCTCTCGTTGGAATGCTATTTGTTATATTACGTTTCTTCAGCCCCTCGTTGGAATGCTATTTGTTACACTTTTCGCGTTCAGCCCCTCGTTGGACGCCATTTGTTACACTTCGTAATATTTTTGATTATAAATGCCCCACGTTGTGTCGCTATTTGCTATATTACATAACAGAATCATTTAAGAGTCACTCCGTAAATTATTATTTCTATTACGCAACTATGTGCTTTACTTATAATGCCTCGTTCCTTATCATTAGACTTTAATAAATGATAATATATCACATAAAGTTTGATATCTGTTTATTCTTTAAATTGAAATCATATAGTTATTAATATTTTCTAATCGAAACACGATCATGTAGAGAGCCTAACAATTATAATCACTGATCGCTTAAAGCACGTCCATTCAAAACCACGACTGATTGCACAGTGAAAATACGGAGTTTCAAAAAGTCACATATATCTGAGTTCAATAGAAGCTTCTCGAAGGAATCTTCCTAACGGTAAATTACACACCTACAAACCCAGAAAGAAAAATACCTATTGCGTTTGGAAGCTTCTCGAAGAGGAAATACTTTAAAAAACGTTAACATTTCTTAAGTTTAGCTCCAGTAGATGCTGCCATCTTACCACGAGGCGCGAACTAACTAGTAAATAATTTAGAGGAAGACGTGATTTAAGCGCCACGTAATAGGTTGTAAAATTTAAATAAAGAAAAATATGTTTAATTATATGTAAAATATTTTTGAATATATGAATAATTAGAATGATAAATGGTCAATGCTTTCAAATACTCCTTAGGGTCAATCTATTGCATTACATGTTGTTGACTATTCCTTAAGTTTATAATATATTGTTGTTATAATATTATATTAATGAAAGTGTTTTATTGTCTACACTTCGGTATTATTAACATTCATTAAGTAGGTTACAAATACCTAGAATTTTGATCTAACCGTTACTAGGCCCTATGGGGCACAGTTTAACAATTGGGCATGGGGCAGAGTGTAACAATGTTATAATCTGCCCTAGTGTTACACTGTGCCCCTTCTAATATTTTAAACTTAAGATTCGAACAGAGATATAATGAAAATTAAATTATACTAATGGAGTCTACAAAAATAAGATTAAAATAATGTGAAATCCCTAGAGTTAAAATATATAACATCAAGGTCGGGTAGAAAATATAAAAATATAAAATTTAATTGATACAATAATCATTTCAACTTAAATTAGATCACTGCATATAGTAATAATAATAATAATAATAATAAACAATATGTCTAAAAATTATGTCTGATTTGTGTTTTATAGAAAACCGTTGCAGTAATGGTTCGTCATTGGAAACGGAAAACAAATATGGGGTTATTTTCCGAAAATGATATGAGGGCAGCAGTTGATCTCGTATCCAAGGGAATGAGCTTACGTCAAGCAGCAGCAGCAAAGAATGTGAACTACGGAACATTGTTCAGGTACTATGAAATAGCAAGGGTCACACAATAACAATTTCAAACACATTATAAATTAAATGTATCTTAACTATTTTAGGCCTCTTATTTTAACACTTTTTTTTAAATTTCAGATATGTAAAAAAAGCAAAAACAAATGAAGGATCTGAGATACGCATGTGTCCAAAGTACAATTCACGTCGTATTTTTACAAATGAACAAGAAGTTGCCTTGGTGTCATATTTAGTTCAGTGTGCAAAAATGTGTTATGGGTTGGATACTGTGGAAACTCGGCGTTTGGCATTTGAAATGGCTCAACACAATAGTCTTGAAATTCCTCCGAGCTGGTTGGAGAAGAAAATGGCAGGTATAGACTGGTTGTACAGTTTCAGAGATCGACATCCATGTCTCAGTCTTCGACGACCTGAGCCCTGTAGTTTATCAAGGGCAACTTCCTTCTATAAACACAATGTTGGAATTTTTTTTGATAACTTGAAAGATGTCCTATCTCGCACCACTAACTTCAGTGATGGTACCAGGATATATAATTTAGATGAAACAGGTACCTCGACAGTACAAACACCAAAACGGATTATCGCTCCGAAAGGTATCAAACAATTGAATAAGGCTACAAGTGGTGAGAAGGGCACACTCGTCACTACTTGCTGCATTGTCAGCGCGTCTGGTGTTGCACTTCCTCCTGTAATGGTATTTCCAAGGGTTCACTTTAAGGAACACATGATCAAAGGTGCACCCCCAGGAACCCTAGGACTTGCTACGCCATCTGGATGGATGAACAGTAGTCTTTTCCCGGAGGTAATGCAACATTTTGTAAAGCATTCTCATTCTTCAAAAGAAAATCCATCACTTCTAATTTTTGACAACCATGAAAGCCATCTTGCTTTAGCAGCCTTAGAAATCGCCAAGGAGAATGGAGTGACTCTACTGACGATTCCACCTCATTGCAGCAATAAAATGCAGCCTCTAGATGTAAGTGTATTCCATTCATTTCAGTCTCACTATGACCGTGCCATAGAATCATGGCTGTTGCACCATCCTGGTATTCCACTCAATATTTACCAAATTGCAGAATGTGTTGGGAAAGCTTTTGAAAAATCCATGACACCATCAAATATCATATCTGGTTTTAGAAAGACAGGTATATTTCCCTATGATTCAGATGTGTTTAATGATGATGATTATCTTAGCAGTGCTGTGACAGACCACCCAGAAGATCAAAATGAAATGCTTGCAATTGATAACTCATTGTCTTGTACGTCAGGGGAAGGTAATATAATCATAAGTGAAACAGTGGTATTAAATGGGGAAACAGAAAATAAACAGATTTCTCAGATTCCTACACAAGTCATCAGCCCTGAAATGTTTCGTGGATATCCAAAGGCAGAAAGTAGAAAACCTTGCAACAAAAGGAGAAAGGGAAGAAGTTGCATTCCAACAGATACACCGGTAAAGGAAAGCTTGGTACAACGTGCACAGCAAAGAAATGCTAAGAAAAAAACCAAGGTAGAAAAGAAAGCATCAAAAAAATTGTATAAAGAAGAATTGGACACGACAGACGACGAAGATAATTCTCCAGTCTTAACATCCTCCGAAGATATTAACTGTCTTGAAGAAGATGATGAACCTATTGCAGAAACTCGAGAACCAAAAGTTGGTGATTATGTATTGGTCAAGTTTTCAGGGAAAAAATTAGTGTTTTATGTTGGGAAAATTATAAAACAGAAAGATAAGGATGGTGATTTTGAGATCAGCTATCTTAGAAAATCAGTAAAGGATCCCAGAAAGTTCATGTTTCCAGTTGAGCCAGATATAGCATCTGTAGCAGAGACAGATATAACAATGGTGTTACCACAACCTCTAATTGCAGGTCAAACTAAAAGAATAAAATCATATCTTTCTTTTGGCGTTAATATGGATAACCTTAACGTACATTAATTAGAATATACATGTACAAACTACAGTTAAAAATACATTTCTGATTAAGTACAACAAATGTATTGTTCTAGAATAAATATCAATGTTCATACTTAACATTAAATAGCATTATTTTTACTTTCAATTATGTGTTACACTTTACCCCTTAGTGTGTTACACTTTGCCCCACGTATGGGGTACAGTGTGACAGACTGCAGTTTTACAAGTATCTGTAAATATAGTGAAATTCAATGGGCTAATGAAAACAATAGACCTCTATATTATTAACCAATGAATAACAACATGTTTTAAAAAAAGAACTATTTCATCTGTTACATAAACATGGAAGATACGCTAAACTTAAACTTTATTGTTACACTGTGCCCCACCCTCCCCTACTTAGTACCACAAACAAGCAACTGTAAACAACTCTGCAACTGCGTGTTATTTTGGAGTAAGGAGGATGACACACCTCAAAAATATACATTGTAAAGAAACCATAAAACGACCAAAAACGAAAAGTGACACTAATCTTTTTTTTTTTTGAAAAGGGTAGAACTAATATTTCTTTTGTCAAAATGAGAGGGGGTCCTTATTGACGTGTAACTCGGTTCTATACTTGTCTTTCAACGACATTGTCATTCCTACATCGCACTTAATACAGGTGGTCATCTATTGTCATTTCTACAACGCAAAACAACAGTCTGAAAACATCTTTTGTTGGAAAAAATAAGACGACAACACAAACTGACTTTGGCCACGAAAGATAAAATCACTTATTTTTATTTTTTTTAGTTCAATAAGTCAGAGTCAAACCCGGTACATTAAGTATAAAATCTATAAGTATAAAAATATAAATTCTTATCAATTTAGATTAATAACATTTGGACTTAGCATAATTTTAGAAAGTTGTATAAATCAAAATAGGAGAACAGATAAGGAGGGGGCATGGACCCTTAGAAGCATGCAAGGGAGAACATCGTATAGAAGGTTAGGTGAGGGCTTGGATAAGTTTGTCAGCTGGAGGTGCGTGAAAGCCTGTAAACACGCGAGGAGAGGGTGTAAGTATATTCTAAGAGTAGGTCAATTTTTGTTAATTGTAAACTATTGTTTAAGTAATAATTTGAGATAAAATTGTGCTAACATGGCAATTTTGAGTTTAAAAAATTTATATAATTTCAATTTAAGAAAAAAGTTAGGAAGTTTTATTAATTAATAGACGATCTTGGAAATCTGAATAAATATATTATTTCATCAATGATGCATTTTTTTTATAGTCAAGATAAGGATTTTAATATTTAGGTGGGGGGTCATTTTAAATTTAATTTATTGAATTTTATTGAGTTTAATAAGATATTCAGATACTAAAGAAATCACAGAGTAGGCTGATAAGCTGAAGAGTATGATCTAAGATATCTAGAGAAATTAATTTAGATATGCACTTGAGTGCTTATTACAGTATGTTAAGGTGAGTGGAAATAAGAGGCCAGTAGTAGTCTTGTTTAAAAGCATTTTTTTAAGATAGTAGAGTTGAGGTCTTTTGGTTTGAGGTATATAGATTGAGAAAGTGGAGTTGAGGTTTTTTCAGATATGGTCTTAGCTATGGGCAAGCCATGATCTAGATTAATTAATCGTCGTTATGAGTTTAAGGTTGGCCCGAGGGCATCTAGCAGCGTTGAGGAGATTAGGTTTATTGAGTGAAGAAGTTGAGGTTTATTGAGTTAAGCCATGATGAATAATTTCATTTTTATAAGTGGTGAGTCAAAGTGATCACCAAGTTCAGGTAGCAGGTATTCACAAACATAGAGCTAGCACAACGCAGCAAAAAGTCAGTTATAATAAATGAGGCAAAAGCCTAAGCTTTCCACTAAATAATATGCGATAAATATCCAATGGTTAATTCTGGATTAAAGTTTAAAGATATTGAGGAGATCATGAAGAAGTTTATAAGGGTATTCTGTGATTACGTGATGTAATAATAATGTATTAACAAGGATGAGAGCTAATTAGGGTGTTAGACCTAATTAGGCTACTATAAAAGATTTTATTATAAATTCATTTTTTAAATGCCTAAGGCAAATAGGCAATAGTCAAAAGATTGTAATCAATAGAGAAAGATGCAGTTAAAGATTTTTTCACTAATGAGAAATTCATTATTCAATTAAGGGGAAAAAATAATTTTAAATATTTTATGATTCCAAGATTATCGTCTATATATTTCAAGTATTTTAAATTTGCTTTGAGGTTAGATATTCTCATAAATAAAGATTTTGGTAAGGTGATTCAGATGTTCTGTTATTATCCTTTCTCTGTCCGAAACAATGTAATTATGTTATCTTTTGAGTAATTGGGTTTATTTTGTGAATTATTATTTTGTGTTTTTAAGCTAATTATTCAGTAAATGTATTTTAAGAGTATAGTAGTGGCTCATATAGCGAATTTGGCCGTCAGGCTTTTTAAGGGTATGTGTAGCATTAAGAGTGTTTGTTAGGTATATTAATATAATAATAGTAAAAGTGGATCCGTGAAGGATCATTGAAATAAAAAGTGAAACGAAGTGTTTTAAACAATAAATGTTTAAAAGACACTTTGATTAGTGACAATTATATTCCATTTTTTATTAACAAGTTTAATGTATTTTAATCAATCTTAAGGACGTTATAGCAACAAATTTTGTTTTTTTTTTAAATAAAAAATAAAAAACTTTGATTAGTAATAATTAAATTCCAATCTTTATATTAAATCCAAATTTTTATATAATAAACTTAGATTATTTTATTTCAATTAATTGTAATTATACTTAACAATTTTTATATCTTGATATTTGATTTATCTAATTTCAACTTTTAATTAACATTTTATATTTTAATGTTTGATTTATATAACTTCAATATATATATATATATATAATTCATGTAAACTTAATGTCGAAGAACACCACTTCAAATATTATTATCATTCAAGAACAACATTATACAGAGTGTTCCAAATTATTGGAATTTATCCAATTTGTGAAATTTTATACAGGATGTTTCAAAATATTGTTATTTGTGAAACTTTATACAGGGTGTGCGAAAAATGATCATGTCTTTTCTCGTCTTTTATTTTTTTTAGCAAAGCGTATCAAAAAGTATACGACTAAGTCTCTACTTTCAGATACACTTTGGGGGGTATTGTAATGTAATTGATTTGCCCTGAAAAGTATGTGGAAGCATTGACAAGAATATCGTCCTAATTTTATAAACGTATCTTATTTCATTTAAATTATGTAGTATATTAAATGGCGCTTAAAGCACTTCTTCTTCTAAGAAGGCAAAAGCCACTGATCAGTGACGTCACGCACGTGACACCAGTCAAGTCAGTTTGACAATATATATATTTCAAATAATAACTTCCTCTTCTCGAAGGTTCGAAGAGAGATTTTAAAATGTAACGAGTCATTTTCCGGCTCTCGAAGCTTCTAGTAAGACCGAGATGTTTTTGTCTTGTATTTTGTTTTTCTAAACTAAACCTTCTCGAAGCTTCCATGAGCAATAGATATATACAAAGAATGGTGCAACTTAAAGGCAGTTGGTAGTTGGTGTCCAATACTGACAGAACTCACTTGGCGTCCAGCAACACCTGTCCGCGCTCATACAATAGGCCGCGTATATATTTAAACATGATCTATTTTCTCATTAAATAAACAGATTCAGAAATAAAAAATATGTCAAAATAATAAGTCTTTATTAATTATAATTCTTCAACTGGCGTCCATCGTGGCAGTAAAATATCAGAACAACACAATTGGCGCACAACGCAGGGACCCGTAATATCAGAACGTTTCAATAGGAAAACTAAAGTATTAATCCACAGTTCCTCATCTTTACTCCACATCTTATCCACCAGTCCAAACATCCTAGCTAACAGTATTCCTACCCTATCAACCAGTCTATTCATAAACCCGTATCAAAATCTCATCAACCATTCTCCACGTGAACCCGTATCGAAATCCCATCAACCAGTGTCCACATCAACCAGTATCAACATCCTATCAACCAGTGTCCATACCCTAGCATCTAGTCTCCTTATTCTCCCTAGGCTGGTAGTTTTTAATTTTGTCCCAGAATAAAATGGTATAAATGATGATTTATTTAGTCAAGATCTGCACGAAAAAAAATTAAAACCCTTCCTGACCCATCCCATTTACGGCTGCCATATTAGAAAATTGTGTATAGCGTGTCTTTTAAGGAAGAAAAAATGAAACCAATAATGGTTTTATGAACACCTAGTTGTTTTTGCTTATATTCGGCAGTCACATCTTTCATTGCGATGACGATAAAGAAAAGTCATCAATTATTTCTTCATCAAGAATTGATTCTAACAAGTCTTTCTCTAAAGCTAGAACCACAAGTTTCGAAAGCCATGCATCTCCCATCGCAAACCTGAGCCTGTTTTTTATTATTTAACTCGGCTCATATCCTTTCAGCCGAACAACTGGTTACAGCCGAAGATAGCAAAGTTGTATAGACAACTTTCAATCTCTTGAAGCTTGAAATATTAATCAAACACCCACAAAGTTTTAAAAAATCTTTGTCACACAAAAATCTTAATCTGTTCAGGTTCATTTTATGTTTCACTTTCAGACTCATCATCAACGTCCATGCTTGTTTTCCTTACATCGTGATCCTTTATTTGAGCTGTGTCTTTAGATCTCTCACTTTTACGAGGAACAAATCATCAATTGATATGCTTGAGTTATGGCAAAATACATTTCAATGAATGCGTTTAACTCTTCACTTACAATACTGTTGTTCCAATCGTAAAACTCACAAAGGGTTTCTATGTTTTCAGGAGAAACATTATTTGTTGTTTTTTCTAAAACTCTTGTATGTGTGAAATAACCCATTTCGTTTACCATGTCTATGCTATGGTCAGAAAGTCTATATTCAAGCAAATTAAATACAATTCTATTATCATTTTTTTGTTCACCTCAATATAGGTTCAGCTATAACCCATTAATCACCAAGCCTTTTTCTTCTTATAACTCTTTGTGAAGCTGAATAAGGGACGTAATGATTTTTTGAGAACTTTTCAGCCTCTCACATCACATTAGACCATTTCTCAACCTATCACAATCTCCTGATCTGAGTTTTGATATTTTTTTATTATAGCTTGTACACCACCTTAGCCCAACGCCTTACCCTGTAAGTTTACTGTGACTTGATGCAATACTTTAAAAAATGCCGTATGAGCCACATGGAGAGCAATGATGGTTTCATTGTTAATTTTACTCAGAATCCCTTTTTTCAGTGTGTTGGTATCACTGTCAATGTCCTAATGATTCTGTAACTGCAAAGCTAACTTCACCTCACCATAACATACTAGAATTACTTTTATGTCTTTAGCTTTATTTTGCCAACTAGTGGTATGTACCATTTTCAGTCAGTCTTTTTCACTTTAACAATGGTTGCGCGCACCACTTACCACTTCACTTGTATGTTGGTCGTCTGTCTCGAGCTAATGTTACGAGTGTCGGCGACCGTAAGTTGTCCTTTCTGAATATTTGAATTCCTACAATTAATTGTTTTATTAAAACATGCAATGACTACTTCCATTCTCCACTAACACACAGTAATTTATTATAAACATTTCATATTTTATTTTAACGTAGTTATAATTTTTCATGCCCTTAAGTTTGTTCGTAAATCCCCACCCCCCACCCCCCTGACCAACAAATCACCCAAAGAATAAAATGAAGCAATCTACGTCACGACCTCTCCCCCCAACCCTTGGGAATACCTGGTTAAGGCCAGCGACTTTTCTAACACTTAATCCCTTAATAATAAAGAATGAACACTTAATACTTAAGTAGGCCTAATAAAAACTGATTTATAATACAGGTACCAATATACTCTAATATAAATTTCCTAATTGTGTCTTATCAATAAAAAGGGGTAACGTCGAGATTAATAAAAAAATGAACTTGTGTTGGGCGCCACTCCTGGAAGCTAGGAGAAATAATAATAATGATAAAAAAAAATATAAATAAACTTTAGCTCGACTAATTTGAACAAATGCACGACGACTCTAAATGCTCGAGACCACTGGGTGTGCTCGGGAACTTTTACCTAGATATTACGATGTCAATGTTACAATGGTGTGTTGTAGGCTTCCACAAGAGTTGAGAGTACTTAAAATTAAAAAAAAATAAAAAAATAGCAATTTAAATACAATGGATCATAAAAAAAAAAAAAATGTACTAATTGAGATTACAATAAAAAAAAACAATTGTTTGAAACTTTTGTGGGTTATTATTATTATCATTATTGTTTCCCTTTTACTACATCCCAAACCTACCTAAGGATATCCGAATAAATATAAGGCTAATATGACAAAATAAAATATATGGTATTACATAAATTCTTAAACAAAGTTAAACAATTAAATGAACAATCTCTGAAAGGATTAAATTTAGGAGTTTTAATATATATATATAATAATAGAGTGAAAGAAAATAATATATGTATAGGCTAAACTTTTATAGAATATATAGTTTTGAGTAAGACAAAAAAAAAAAAAAAGGTATTGTTGAGGAACAAAAAAAAAATCAATAGAATTAATATTTTTACATAAGAAAGAAAATATTAATCAATTCCCTGGAATAGATAGAGTCTGAGTGTATTTAGTCCTTTCTGAAAGTTTTTGCATGTATCATAGCTTGATAAATAAAAAAAAAAATGAGAAATAACATATATTTAAAATTGAAGATTTGGTTGGACCTCACCAATGAATTCATCCATGTTGAAACAGAATGTCTGAAATCTGTTTCCTTTTATTTATTCTAACTTGTCCACCATTTGAAGAAAAAACACTCTAGTTCGTCTCCAGACACTTAACTTTCCATTTGAGTACTTGCACTTTTACTTTCGAACCATTGTTCCACTTGAAAACTAAATTTAATTAGGAGCTATATAAATTTGCTCCATGTTAAATGACACTCCGGAAGAAAAAAAGAGCCTCATCCTCTTCAAAAAATGTTCTCAGTTTTAAATTTAAAAACGTTCTATTTTCTACTAAGTCCAAAGAGAAAACTAATACAATAAAATAAAAGATAAAGTGTTGGCTATGAACTGTTTATAAAATAGGATACAAATTTAGTATCAAGATTTAAATAATGTCAGTGTTTCTTAAGAGAATTAAATGTTTATTTTAATCTGTCACAATTGAAATGCGCGCTATTTTGGAACGTCTTTTTTTTTTCTCTCTTTTTTTTTTTTACTACTTTTACAAGCACGAGACTCGCCACTCACTTGTTCATCATATCTGCGCATGCGTTAAAATAAATCATGGCTGACATCCAAAATAAATAGAAGAGTCCACAGACCTCTTGGAAGGAAATTAATATGTTTTAAAAAAAAGTAAGTGTTCTTCCTTAGGTCAAAATTAATTGTTTAAATTATTTAAAACAGTGTTAGATGTTCTATATTCTGTCCTTTTAATTTATTTTAATGGATGCAAATAGTATTATTTGTCACGCCGGCGACACAGCATGTTTCAAACGAAAATAAACCTGAAACTATTTACAAAGCTTGGGAAAAATATAAGGAAATAAATAGTAGGGTGGCAAATAACGTTACAGTGCCCCCTTTTTGTTGTACGAATTAATTTTAAGCCTAAAATTACTTCGTAGAACAAAATAAATGTTTTTGCCATAAAGTAGGCCTAGAATCTTAAATATCACAATCTAGATTCCATCTCCTTATAAAATTAGTAAATTAGTCTTATCAAAGTGCCTCTACTTGTTCTGGTTCAAGGCGATAAGTAAGGATGGCATTGTTTTTTTTTTTTCTCTAGTCTTTCCGAAAACAGCTGCTTTTGTACAATTCAGTTTAACTTGCATGTTCACGTAGTAAGTCTGTAGCTACATAGACGGTTATTCAACCTAATATAACCTCTTGTCGTCTGCTGTAAAGGATCGCTCTTCATCACAAGAAAAATAGTACAACCGCCACGCCTTATATTTATACTTTACAAATATTATTTAAACTTCACCTGAATAACAAAATCTCTTTCTTTGTCTTGTAGCATAAACCGGAGCACTTTCAGTGGAGCTGAATATCCAGATCGACTTCACTGCACTCGTTTAAACTCGCTGATAACACTTCCTCCGCTGAGACTTAGGTGAGTTAAAATCTAAATTTCCTCTCCCTAAAATGTCGAAACGGCTTATGTATGTTCACTTGAGGTCCTTCCCTCGGAAATACATGTATTATTTATCACTTAGGTGATTTCATATAAAAATATATCATATTTGTATTGCACACAAAAGTAGGCCTAGTTTCAACACTTCAAAAATGCTGGGTTTTGTTTACACAAAATCAGCAAATAAATTAAACATTTCAAATTACCACCTGTAAGTACATCTACTTCGACACCTTCTTCAACTAATGAAGATACATCACCAGACAATATCAATTCTTGGTACCAAATTATAGCAAAAAGCAAATTAACTACTTGGCACTTTTTAATTATCATAACCAACTTTCATAGGCCAAGTGTTTATAGTCAAATTTTCATAATTATTTTTATGAAATGGATATATATACTCTCCCCTACAAATTAACAGGTACCTGCTGTACAAAAATATCAACAATTAATGTTGAAACCCTTGAAAAAGGAAAATCACATTACTCCATCCTAGGCCTTCGTCAACCCTCAACATGTATAAAATGTTTTTACACATAAATCATTTAAACATTAAACATTTTGATTTGAGACCTGTATGTACAACAACCATAGATCCTCATTAAACTAATTAACACATTTTAAACATAAAGAGATCATTATTTCATAACAAATAATGGAAAAAGTAAACTCACTCATTGTACTTTAGTGACCTAGAATACAGGAAATCTGATAGGCCAAACACTTATGGCTAGAATTTAACAATTCTCTCAATGAATACAGCTACTACAACCTCTGCTTTAGGTGATGTAACAATGTCATTAAAATATATTTATAATTAATACTTCAAAACTTGAAAAAGGAAATACTCCTGGTGTAATTTTCTTCCAATTTTTCACAATAAAAGGAGTAGGCCAAACACTTATGGCTAGAATATCACCATTCTCTCAATGAACTCTATAAATACAGTTTTTTATGCATCTATTGACATACACAGAATTAACATATATTGATGCTTAGTATTTTAAAATCTGAGAAAGCAAATCATAATTTAGCCGTTCTAGGCTATCGTGTCACTTGAATGTTACATAGTAGACCTGGCATTTATACCAACTTGTTTAGAACATAAGATATACATTCATTGGGTTAGCCCCCTACTCTCTTGGTGTATGACAACTTATATCATAACATAATAACTTATTTGGCTCTGAAAATCTTTGTTTTTTCCATTGAAACTGATTCATTTTACAATTAATTGCATATTCACTTAAACAAATTGAGCTTATAAAATAAATTCACACACCACACAATAGACCAAAATATCTTAATTAATTAAACAAACATATCCCTAAAAAAAAATATTTACAATCTTTTCTCTTTTCTTACAGAACCGTCGGAGTGGCCCCCTACAGCTACTTGGCATGATGTTATGACGTTGGGGAGGGTTTATACTTCTGGACCATTTGTGAGCTCTGATTCGTTGGATTACACGTTGTGAAGGTAATTATACTGTTCTTGAAGACCTTATTTATTCTTCCATTCTTAGTTTATTATTTATTTAAAATGTAATACTTTATCAAGTAATTCTTGCCCTTTTCACTTGTTTTGAGCTTTGCCTATCTCAGCAACTTAATAATTGGACTCCAGGGTATAAAATAGATTCCCTACACAGTTTTCAATGACTTCTTGATGACTTCCTTTACTTTACTGATAATTCGACGACTTTGATAAAACTTGCTTTTCGACGATATAAAATTTAACAACTTTCTTGTTTTCTCCTTAAAACAACATATTTCGACGTAACTTATACACACATCAGGAACCGTTTGTGATGGACTCATCTCATTCACAAGGTCCTGGAATAATAATCGTCTATATCCTCAGGCAGTCACTGTCTTATCAACGGCCAGTGACGCAGATATGACCTCCCAAAATCGACACTCTTACTCCTTTTAAAATACTCCTCCTCGTAGATTATCCCGTAACTTAAAACTTGTCATCTCATTCATATTACTGGCTTTCTGGGGTTGTTCTGATTTTCCATGGGTGTCCTTGCATAACCTCTCTTCTTGATAAAAATCAAAATTATAATAAAGTCAGAATCATCTTCGAATATACCCAATAGATACATTTATAAATGAACATTGCAGATTTTAGTTTCTTTAAAATATATGTATATTTTCTTCTTTTTACTTTCCAAAACTTGACGCTTCACAAAGTGTAATAAACTTTCATCCCATATGGATACGATCCTCAGACCTCTGCTTTTACTGACTCCTACAAATCCATAGCTTTTACCTTCCAACGCCTTATGCTGCTTATCGAACTATCCTGTTGTTACTGGTTTCTTTCCAAGTCCAGTGCTTCAGAGATTGACACTGCTCTCAACTTTCAACTGTTCTACAACATTCCTTATAGCCAACTGTCGAACCACATGATTCAAGGGATTAACATGTCTCCCAAAACTTCCACCAAATGGGTACCCAGAGTATGTAGAACCTGCGACCTATCCGGGATCTCTACATCGCAGGTCCGGTGTTTTCCGCTGTGACTATTGCGTTTATGTCGATGGGATGTGGAAAGTGGTTCTGCGGTGGGAAACTCGTTGAGGTTGAAATCCAGGCCCCCTGCTGGTATTCTGGTAATTTTGGGAGTTCATGTTCGACTCTTGGGGTTGCTGTTGGGGAAAATTTACAAATCTTTGTTCCTTTTCGCTAGTGTAAGGGTGGCCCCTACCCCTTGAGAACTGCCCTTGATATTGTTTCTTGTCTCCTTGTGAATCCAAGTTGTGATGAGCCTCTTCTTGGCCTCTACCTTGGAACATGTCTGAAGGTGCCCTCCAACTCGGACCTCGTCGTTGATTCTCCAGTGTGGTCCAGTTCTTCTCCAGGAGTTCTGCTGCCGTGGACCATTATGAAACTGTTGTGGGTTTACCATACTCATGTCTTCACTTGTGCGCTTGCGAGGGGGTGAACCTACAGACTCAATTTTGTTTCTCCTCCGGTCTTGCTCTAGCGTATCCAAACGCTGTAGTCCCGCACGGAATTCATCCAAAGAGCTGTAAGTCACGCCCACTAACATTTCCCGCAAACGTATCGGTAACTGCTGTGTAACCATGTATATTAGCTCCGAATCCGTGATGGATGAATCGAAATTTCGACTTCTGGAGTACATATCAGCTAGATAGCTTTCCAGAGTGCCACTATTCTCATGATACCGAGAAGCATGCAACTTTGCCCTCATCTGCCCCTGTATCTCTACAGACCAGAACATAGCCAGGAACTTGGTACTAAAATCCTCCCAGCTTGAGATGTTGTCTTTTCCCACTGACCACCAGGGTACAGCATCACCTGTCAGGGAAACTGCCTCCTAATCTTACTTTGTCCTTATCTGACAGCCTATGCCCTTCAAATAACTCCTCAAGAGCTAACAGGTGACTGACCGGGTTCTGTCGGTTCCTTCTATTGAATCTGGGAAGTCTTTCCTCCAACGACTTTCCCCCCAAAATGGTCAAGGTGGGTGTGCTAAGTAAGTTGGGGCCAGTAACATACCCTAACCTTACCTCTTCACCCAAACCCCTTATTTGTTCCTGAACTGACACAACTACTCTGGTAGTGTCGTCTAGCTTCTGACCTAGAACCTCTTGAACTAGAGCCAACTCCTGATTCTTTGCCGCCACAGCCAGCAAGGACTCATTCTGTCTTGCATTCACTGCATCAACCTCCATACTAAGGTTCTTTAGACCTTCCTCTAACTGTACTGTGTGTTGGCCGAGCTGTTTTGCTACGGAATGTTGTGTCGACTCCAGTGCTTGACTAACTTTTTCTAGTGAAACTAGTGAATTTTTCTTAACCACTTCAATTTCCTGGCTACAATGTTGTTTTACAGATGAGATTTGTCCCTCCAGGTCAGCTTTTGTCTGGGTAATCTCCACATAAAAATCTTTCTGATAGTGTCGGCTAGCGAAACTCATGCAACTCAAGATTTCACTTTTCATGGCTTCCTGACTGGCTGCGAAATCTCCTCTCATTTCAACCTGACTATCTGAGAGCTTAACCTGACTATCTGAAAGCTTTGAAAGCTCTCCTCTAATTTCGTCTTGACTAGCTTTGAAATCTCCTCTGATTTCAACCAAACTGGCTGCTAAAACTCCTCTCATTTCACTCATCCCAAATATTAATTGTTGTATCGCTGACATAAATTCTGGAGGTGAGGCAACAGGTGTCAAATTTGTAGTGGTTGGTTCGGTCTCCACGCATGAGGCAACAGATATTGTGGTTGGTTCAGTCTCTATACATTGTGGTGGATCACCCAAACTCGTCTCTGCAAACTCTCCGCTAAACTCATGGAATTGGTCTACATCCCTAAACTCACTTACTTCTAAGGACATTGTTGTTGATGTGTCATTGTCGACATCTTCTCCTAGGGTTTGACCTTCCATTGTTGAAGTTTCTCCTACAATCTTCAGTTTAGTGTTTGAAATTAGAGCTCTGGCCTTGCTTCTAGTAAAGTAGCTTCCTCCGCTCATGCCCTAATTACAACACAGTTCCCTAACACAAATGAGCCACCACGTTGTGCGCCACTCTAATATAAATTTCCTAATTGTGTCTTATCAATAAAAAGGGGTAACGTCGAGATTAATAAAAAAATGAACTTGTGTTGGGCGCCACTCCTGGAAGCTAGGAGAAATAATAATAATGATAAAAAAAAATATAAATAAACTTTAGCTCGACTAATTTGAACAAATGCACGACGACTCTAAATGCTCGGGACCACTGGGTGTGCTCGGGAACTTTTACCTAGATATTACAATGTCAATGTTACAATGGTGTGTTGTAGGCTTCCACAAGAGTTGAGAGTACTTAAAATAAAAAAAAAAATAAAAAAAAAGCAATTTAAATACAATGGATCATAAAAAAAAAAAAATGTACTAATTGAGATTACAATAAAAAAAAACAATTGTTGAAACTTTTGTGGGTTATTATTATTATCATTATTGTTTCCCTTTTACTACATCCCAAACCTACCTAAGGATATCCAATAAATATAAGGCTAATATGACAAAATAAAATATATGGTATTACATAAATTCTTAAACAAAGTTAAACAATTAAATGAACAATCTCTGAAAGGATTAAATTTAGGAGTTTTAATATATATATATAATAATAGAGTGAAAGAAAATAATATATGTATAGGCTAAACTTTTATAGAATATATAGTTTTGAGTAAGACAAAAAAAAAGGTATTGTTGAGGAACAAAAAAAAAAATCAATAGAATTAATATTTTTACATAAGAAAGAAAATATTAATCAATTCCCTGGAATAGATAGAGTCTGAGTGTATTTAGTCCTTTCTGAAAGTTTTTGCATGTATCATAGCTTGATAAATAAAAAAAAAAATGAGAAATAACATATATTTAAAATTGAAGATTTGGTTGGACCTCACCAATGAATTCATCCATGTTGAAACAGAATGTCTGAAATCTGTTTCCTTTTATTTATTCTAACTTGTCCACCATTTGAAGAAATAAACACTCTAGTTCGTCTCCAGACACTTAACTTTCCATTTGAGTACTTGCACTTTTACTTTCGAACCATTGTTCCACTTGAAAACTAAATTTAATTAGGAGCTATATAAATTTGCTCCATGTTAAATGACACTCCGGAAGAAAAAAAAGAGCCTCATCCTCTTCAAAAAATGTTCTCAGTTTTAAATTTAAAAACGTTCTATTTTCTACTAAGTCCAAAGAGAAAACTAATACAATAAAATAAAAGAATAAAGTGTTGGCTATGAACTGTTTATAAAATAGGATACAAATTTAGTATCAAGATTTAAATATATGTCAGTGTTTCTTAAGAGAATTAAATGTTTATTTTAATCTGTCACAATTGAAATGCGCGCTATTTTGGAACGTCTTTTTTTTTCTCTCTTTTTTTTTTTTACTACTTTTTACAAGCACGAGACTCGCCACTCACTTGTTCATCATATCTGCGCATGCGTTAAAATAAATCATGGCTGACATCCAAAATAAATAGAAGAGTCAACAGACCTCTTGGAAGGAAATTAATATGTTTTAAAAAAAAGTAAGTGTTCTTCCTTAGGTCAAAATTAATTGTTTTAAATTATTTAAAACAGTGTTAGATGTTCTATATTTCTGTCCTTTTAATTTATTTTAATGGATGCAAATAGTATTATTTGTCACGCCGGCGACACAGCATGTTTCAAACGAAAATAAACCTGAAACTATTTACAAAGCTTGGGAAAAATATAAGGAAATAAATAGTAGGGTGGCAAAATAACGTTACAATACCATATTAACCACATACATAATTGAATATTAATGAACTTATTAGGATAAAATAAATGAGGAAATGAGAACTAAATAAAGTAGATCGAGAGCAAACAAACCTGAAGTTCATACACATATTCACATGTCATTATACTCAGCATAACATATATCAAACTTGATCGATATAACAAATAATTTAAAAATAAAACAATGCTCTTAATAGTTATGAACTATATTCAGGTGAGCACAACTTATATTTACACTTTCGAAAAGTCATAAAAACGGAAAGGTGCACCAGACTAACTAGAAATTTTTTCAAGTCGATACAGAATTCCCCTGAAATTTTTTTTTCTCAGTTTAAAGTGACTCAATACGTGCTCTTGAGTCACACGCATAAAACACTTCGCACACTTTGTGAAGTGTGTCGGCGGTGATGGACTCAACGATGGCTGTGATTCTCTGCCTCAGCTCCAGGAAAGATCGTGGCAGAGGTTGTGACAAACATTTTGTCTTTCACATAACCCAACATAAAGAAATCGTATGGGGTTCAGTCCAGTGATTAAGTTGGCTATCTGCCCCACGTCTCATCGACTGCACGTGCACGACCAAACCAGACATCTGTCTGTTCAGGTGTTCCGTACAGCCAAGCGAAAGTGAGGCGGTGCCCCCCATCTGTTGGAGTATGAATAAGAGAACACATTCACTTTTGGGAAATCTCTCACATGATAGTTGCGCACATGTGTAGTAGCAACTGATGGTAATTTTAATACAGAAAACATTCTTTGTGTGTGTAGTAACAACTTGAAGGTAATGTAAATACCGACAACTTTGTAGTGAGTAGTAATAACAACATGGTAATGTAAAATACAGACAACATTGTGTGTATGTAGTATCAACTTGATAGTAATTTAAATACAGACAACAATGTGTGTTTATTAACAACTTGATGGAATGTAAATGCAGACAATATTTCTTGAGTAGTAATAACGACATATTAATGTAAATACAGACAACATTGTTTGTGATTTTTTATGCTAGCGATGTGACCACGATATTATACACTTTCTTGCATAACATTTTGTACATTCATATTTGTCATATATGTACTTAACTTTAGACATGTCTGACAGCAAGGTCTGTCTTTAAATACAAATTACTTAATTATTTTCGAGTACTGCCACATTTAATTGTTTCTACGTATATTTCATTTTAAATAATTTATAGAGATGACAAAGTATTTCTTTACTTATTAATCTGGCAAACTGCTCTTAATGGGAAAAGCTTCCTTGGCAATAACCTTTGCATTTACTTCAAATAAACTAAATAAAAGCTTGACGGTACAAAAAATAGATAAATTGAAAGATATGTGTTTGTATAAATTATTTTTGATTATACTATGTACAGATAGCATAGAATTTGTAACAACTTGATGTTAATGTAAGTACAGCTAATATTATATGTGTAGCAACAATTTGATGTAGAGAATCTAAATACCTTTTTGATGCAAGTTCGTGACTTACCGTGGCGTAAATTTCTGCGAACCAGGCGCGCCCGGATACTGCGAAACGCTCCACGGACACGCCGGCCTAGCCCTCCGCAAAATCCACTGAAACATCCGTTGCTCATTTTGGTTTTAATAATTAATTTAACTGAATTTCTTGTTCACTAACTCAAATTGACATCTTTTTATGGTGCTCCGGAGAGACACCACAAAGATTGATATTGCTATGCGACGGCCTATAATTGCAATAAACAATTGAATTTATAGAGAAGAGCACTCTGAGTAGTTCTCGTGTGAAATGACATCGATATAGGTAATGAGTAACCGCACAATGTAATTGTGGGGGTATTAACGTCAGAGCTTACAATGCTTTTATTATGGAGAATACTTTATTTTAAACGTTAATACGTATGTATTTAGAACTAAATAAACTATATAAAGAATGTTTATGTAGTCATAAAAGTTTAAAATGTCTGAATATTAAGTGAAAATCCATAAAATAGCACAACTTTAATTAATTACACTTTAGTATGGAGAGTTCTGGTGGCAACTCGAAATCTAAGCGTCCTTCCATAATAATTTTTAAGGCAATATTAGCTGTCATTATAAGATAAATACTTACCTAATTAAAACGAACTATCGTATAATAGATGCATAAACAAATATTGCTACATAATTATTACATGTTTATTGTAACAACATGTATTATTAGTTTTTGTTTATGTACACTAATGAAATATTATAAGCAAAGGTGGGAATCTTATTTGTGTGTGTAAAGGTGAGGGTGTAGATTACGCGACTTTATTTATTTTATCGAATACCCCTTCTCCTTTCTTCCCAGAGCTGTACATCTGTGATCAAGGGATTGGGGACTATGGGAGTTGTAAAAAAATATATATATTGCTCTAACCTGCCCAAATAAAGGCCATAGAAATAGTCAATTGCACTATTATTATTATTGTATGACTATCCCCTAAAAATCCGCATAATTTAATATTTAGAAGAGGGCATGAGCCCCTTTCTCCATATGGATATATCTGTATTTCACCACTCTCTCGAAGAGAGAGAAATATTTTTTTGCCGGTATTAATTAAATAAGTGACCGTCATTCTGAAATGTGTTGGTGAGAGATTCTTTCACTTTAATAAGGGGGCTTCTACTTGTACCGTCTTTCACCCTCATCTATTTAAAACAAATGGAGCGTGCAGGAGAGCAGAAAGAATCAAGAAAATAATGTTGACAAGTTTATTAGTTATATCAAAAATAACAAACATGGTACAATGTCAAAGTATAGCTAAATAGCTGAAAATATTCATAATAGGAATTTACTCTATTAAAGATATGACCCAGAGATTACAAAATTAAATATAGAGTTAAAGTTCAGTTCAGGGTCCACTCAAGAGATCCGACCCGTGGATACCTGGTTACAAGTTCATTGTGAGGTTCGCCTATAATGTCAATATTTCGAGATACTAATTTGTAGAGTCCTCGTACTAACCCTAGCAGCCTAAGCACATACATGCTATACATTTACCTCTCCACTCATTATCAATATGAAGTTAAGCCCTAACTGGCTATAGGTAACAATTCAGCATGATAGCCCAAAATAAAGTTAACTCTTTAGACCGCAAGGCCGTCACTTTCATTACCTTACAACTGAGCTTAACTACATAAAACATGATTAAACATCATGGGTTGTAGCTTTAGTTTCATTTTATCAAACCCTAAACTAGTAAAACCCTTATATCACTATACGTTACTAAGTTCAAATACCTATACATACAACTAGGTTAAACCTCATATGTTGTTATTTTAATAACCTTAACATCGCTTGCAAGTATATCCTAGACTTATAACTCAAGTCTAACCTACTATACAATTTTTAGGACCAATTCTATTAATGTTTCGGCTAGAAGAATCCTATGAGGCACATCAACAATACATGGTGTCTGAGAAACGACAATCCTACTCATTTAATATTTACATAAAGAACCTGATAATTTAAAATTTAAATACAGAGCCATGCTCTCAGCCTAAAAATCAGAGATACAACCAAATTCCAAGTTAACGTCAGATACGCCGTAATGGCTGTCCCCATTATTTAACTCTAATGACTGCTCTCAATAACAATTTCAATCTAACCTGCGCTAACATAACGCACCCAAAACGTGTTTACGCCTAACACATAAAGCATAATAAAGTACCAAAGTTTAGTTTCATATAAAGATTATTTACACCCCGGTTGAATGCACCCCAAGTATGACCGATTAAGGTAAGAGTGAAGATAGCACTTAAGGTGCACAAAAGGATCTAAGTAAATTTTGACAAGCCGTGGATACGCCACTTAAATCCATTAGTCATGAACTAAGTTAAAATCTCTCGAAGTTAAGCCTAAACGGTAAATTTAGAAAACAGTTCCCCCCCATAATAATGCCAAAAAGAATTTCAAAGAATAAGTAATCCCAGAAGATACGTCGGAGAACACCCTCACCTTAATGAGCCTGTGGTATAGTTAGTAGAGATTAGAAGCATACAGTCCTTTTTATACGATTTGTGAGCGTCGATCTGACCTCAGAGAGGGGGAAATGAGGGAAGGAATAAATGAACGAAAGGAAACGAGCAGCGCTCAGGTGGGAGAAAATGGCAGCTCTGGGGTTTTAAAGATAGCGCTGATAGCATTTAATTTTAGGAGAACCCGGAAACAGCTCAAGTCAAGTTCGACGATTTTCTCTTGGTGGGCGGGGCCTTAATCACAGTCGAAGTGAAGGCAGCGGCCCCCCTCTCAGTGTCCGTTGGGTTTTCTCGAGTGCGTGCGTGTCCAAGGCGAGCGGAAAAGTGGGCCCGTTCAACAGGCAGGTGGTGAGTTTAGACCCATATTACTTGGGCGTTTGAATTGGTTGAACTCGTACTCGTTTGTAAGATCGTTACAATACCCCCCCCCCCTCAAGGAGAGGAGACCTCGAGAGGAACGACCAGGAGGCGCCATCCCAGTCGTGAAGAGTCTATACGTTCTGGTAGGGGAGGGGGCGACGAGCCCTCTCTAGAGATTTCCAACCATCAGTCCAGCCGGTTGGCTGTTCGATTCCAAACGGAGCTGGTCGCAACCACCAGTTCACTCTTGGAATGCTTTATTGACGCTCATCTGGCTTGCTGCACGACACTCATTCCACCCAAGTTCCAGAAGGCCACCGCGGTCGTCCCCAGCTTCTTCACATGACTTGGGTAGTCCATCCCGCCCACACCACATCTTCTTCCTTATGTTCCGTGTCGACACGGCGCTCGGTTCCCAGAGCCGGGAGAAAGGGGAGAGGGAATAAGGAGACCTCTCTGAGAACAAAAGCATTACAAGTATAACATACACCACATAGAGTTCACCCCTATTCTTGCATGTCACCGTACAGTTCGTGCCCGAACGGGTTCACTCAACCGTGAGTCTTTAGGCCTCAATGGTCCATATGGGTACACAGAGACAGGTGATGTCCCAAAAAAGAGTATCTCTTGGAGTGTCTTTCATAGGGTCGACGCACAAACGCACTCTGGCAACTCCCAGGCGTCACAGTTTAATAAAGCACTAAAATACCTAACACGTCCTTACATGTTAATAGCGAGAAGGGGCCCCCTCTTTGTTACTAAGTGAACATTTAAAACATACGACGAATAAAGTGCCTTTGGTAGACAATATCTAATAAAACATAACTTGACACACGACACAGGACAGGGGCACTGACTAACTATGCCACGGTTTTAAATGGCTAACATGCGCTCGCCGAGACAGAGATGATCCGCCACTTCATTCAGAAGCACGGAGACGGGGGTTAAAACTTGTCTATCAGCCATGGCCCATTCCACTTATAAGACAGCTTAGCGACGACTTGTCCTGCAGCTGAACTCTGGGGGAAGCACTTACAGACGACAGTGTCGCCTACTTTAAAGGGGACAGGGACTCGTCCTCGGTTTATGCCGAGGCGACCTTCCGTTGCGACTTCTGGAGTTAACAAACGCTAACTCACACTTCTCCTCAAACGTACGGTGAGTGGCTTCCGACAAAAGCGGATCCACATCCCAGATGGCCAGGAGGGATGTGAGGTCTCTGTGTGAGGAAGATAGAAGCCGGGGTAGCCCGTACCGACTCGTGATAGCCGAATTGAAGGCGAGGTTTAAGAAGTCCAGGTGTTGGTCCCAATGGATTGGTCAAGGTGGTGAAATAGGTCAGGGCTATGTTCAAGTTGCGGTTAAACCGCTCTACATGGTTGGGAGATGGGTTGTAAGGGCTAGTTGTCACATGCCTTATCCCCCATAAAAAACACATATCTGCAAAAGCCTTGGCCCTAAAGCATGCCCATTGTCACTCACAATTATCCTAGGGGCGCCTAACATCGCCCAAATACGCCTCGACAAAGCGTTCACGGTGGTTGTAGCCTTCATATTTCTAAGCGGTATTAAATATAACAAACTTTGAGAAGGCATCCATGGCAATCAAGATCGCGTTGTTGCCTAGGAAGTGCGGGACAAGGGCCCGACATAATCACGAAGCCTTTTCCCAAGGCCTTGTCGCGATGTCGGCCGAGTGAAGACCGATCTTTCGAGTTTTGGGCCGGCTTAGCTTTCTGGCACGACTCACACTTTCGTACCAACATCTGACATCCTTAGGCAAATTGGGCCAGAAAACTCTTTCGACACCTTTCGCTCAGTCTTAAGTATCCCACAATGACCTCCAAACGCTGAATCATGAAAGTACCTCATAAGCATGGGCCTGAGTTTCTCCGGGACGTAATATCTGGTCCTACCTCTAACTTGACTACCAGGAGGCCTTTAGAAACAGAGTAATTACCTACACCTCACCTGCACCCAGCCTCTCCACTACCTGTTTACAAAAGTTGTCTTGGGACTGATGGTCACCGATCGAAATAAAGGACTCGGTATGGTGTGGATAACGCAAAGGGGTTCGGCTCCTGATGTTTCCCAACGGGCTCAAGATCTTCAGACATGCGGGACAACGCATCTGCCACAACGTTCAACTTCCCGGCAATGTGGTGGGGGCAAAGTCGAACTGGAAAGTCTCCACACCCAACGCCCTATTTCCCAAGTTGCTTGGGGTGGATTCCACATCCAAGACAACGCACATTATCAGTGAATAGGTCAAATTCCTGAGCTCCAAATAATCAGAAAATCTCTCAATCCAAAATACGCACCCGAGACATTCCTTTTCGTATGTGCTATATTTCCTTTCCGCCGTATTCAACGTTCTACTTGCAAAAGCAACCGCCTATCGCCCTCAGGGGTGAGCTGGGAAAGAACGGCACCAAGCGCTACCGAAGACGCGACCACGTGCAACCGAAATGGGAGGGAAACTGGCATACGCAGAACCAGGGGGGACACTAAGTGTCGCTTGAGAGAGAAGAAAGGCCTCGCTTTGTTCTGTTCCCCACACAAAACTTGCCCCTTTTTTCTTAAGTGAGTTTAATGGCTGGCGATCTCGGAAACATGGGTATTGAACCCTGGCATATATGCGCACATACCTAAAAAACGTAGCACGCCTTTCAAGTTTTTTGGGGCCGGGAAGTCAAGGATCGGTTTACGCGTCCAGGATCCACGAGAAGGTTCCCTTCCGAGATTATGTACCTAGATACGGGATAGACCGCTTAGCCCACGTAACCTTCTCCGGGTTGACGGTAAGAACCAGCCGAGCGCAAGCGGCGCAGAACATCTCCACATGGAGTAGATGTTTCCTCGAGAGAGTTACTGTAAACGCATATGTCATCAGGTAATTGAACACGAACTTAAATTTCAGATCGGCCAGAATATGATCTAATACCCTATTTAATGCTGCCCCCCGCAACTAATACCCAGGGGCACCCGGTTAAATTCGTAGACCTACCATGGGGTAACGAAAGCTGTGAACTTCTTGGAAGGCTCCGAGAGCGCGCATTGCAAAAAGCTCGCAATGAGATCAAGTAAACATAGAATTTGGCCTTGCCAAGATGCTGGAACGCCGACTCGATGCTAGGCATCGGGTAGGGGTCGAATACGATTTTTCTTATTAACCTTCTATAGTCAACGATAGGCGGTATCCATTACTCTTGCGGGGATGATGAAAGCCGGACTGGCAAACGGAGATTTGGATGGGCGAATAACCCCTCTCCTTTCGAGGTCGAAGACTACTTCCCTGAAAATTTCCATCTTGGGCGGGGCACAGGAATAAGGACCTGAGCGTACAGGGATGTCGTCCTGCAACAATATCATATGGTAAGATATCACACTTCCCCCATCGCTCATAATGACGTCAGGAAACTGCCTAACAACGTCATGTATAGCTTCATCATCACTATCCCATGGGGTTTGAGACCCCCAAAGGGGTTTACCACCCACAAAGGGGATAAAATTCCCCAGGCGCAAAACTAATGACACCCTCCCTCACCTAGATTTAATCTAGCCCTGGTCTCAAATAGGAAATCATTACCTAGGATAATTTCAAAAGGAAGATCGGCCACAACATAACAAACAGCGTCCATGAAAACCACCCAATCTTAACCGGAAGGTTAACTTTCAAGAAACCCATAAACACTGTCCATTTGGGCCCCGGCGTACGCTTTAGGCACAATGCGCCATACAAGACATTAACTTTATTCTTAACAATATCAAGAAATTTGTTGCAAAGAAAGAATGACTGGCCCCGGTATCGAAAGTCCCCCCACACTCTACGTCCAATAGAAATAGCAACACACGGGCTCTGAACACTGGCTTACACACGCGGGCGCGACCGTCCACGACCCTGGCCGCGCCTCAGGAGTTTCCCCCCCGCACTGCCTACGGACAGTCCCCAACCATTACACCGGAGCACCTGACTCTAACAAATCACGGGGCGCGCGGTCCCCTCGATTCCCCCCCGTGGGTATCCCCAGTATAGGTATATTATTCCTAGCGGGCAGGGCGCGTTCAAATGGCAACGCAGTACAAGCCGCCCCGGGACTCCAAACCCGTTTCGCTCGCGACTCCCTTTACGGCTGGCGAATGCGAGTCCAAGTATTCCTTTTTAGCGAGTAGATACCCCAAAGACTGACCCAGCGAGTAAGATCCTGTATAGAAGTAGGTTTCCCCAAAGACAAAATGGCGCCTGGCAAAGGCGAACATTTTCAAAAAATGATACGACGAGCTCTAATTCCTCTAAGCAGCATTGAGCACACGAGCCGCTTCAGTTATAGAAAGAACGAAGTTTTCTAAAGGATTCATGGGGGGACTGGAAACCGGTGAATACCGTCTTTCACCCTCATCTATTTAAAACAAATGGAGCGTGCAGGAGAGCAGAAGAGATACAAGAAAATAATGTTGACAAGTTTATTAGTTATATCAAAAATAACAAACACAGTACAATGTTAAAGTATAGCTAAATAGCTGAAAATATTCACTAATAGGAATTTGCTCTATTAAAGATATGACCCAGAGATTACAAAATTAAATATAGAGTTAAAGTTCAGTTCAGGGTCCACTCAAGAGATCCGACCCGTGGATACCTGGTTACAAGTTCATTGGTGAGGTTCGCCTATAATGTCAATATTTCGAGATACTAATTTGTAGAGTCCTCGTACTAACCCTAGCAGCCTAAGCACATACATGCTATACATTTACCTCCACTCATTATCAATATGAAGTTAAGCCCTAACTGGCTATAGGTAACAATTCAGCATGATAGCCCAAAATAAAGTTAACTCTATTAGACCGCAAGGCCGTCACTTTCATTACCTTACAACTGAGCTTAACTACATATAAACATGATTAAACATCATGGGTTGTAGCTTTAGTTTCATTTTATCAAACCCTAAACTAGTAAACCTTATATCACTATACGTTACTAAGTTCAAATACCTATACATACAACTATGGTTAAACCTCATATGTTGTTATTTTATAACCTTAACATCTGCTTGCAAGTATATCCTAGACTTATAACTCAAGTCTAACCTACTATACAATTTTTAGGACCAATTCTATTAATGTTTCGGCTAGAAGAATCCTATGAGGCACATCAACAACACATGGTGTCTGAGAGACGACAATCCTACTCATTTAATATTTACATAAAGAACCTGATAATTTAAATTTAAATACAGAGCCATGCTCTCAGCCTAAAAATCAGAGATACAACCAAATTCCAAGTTAACGTCAGATACGCCGTAATGGCTGTCCCCATTATTTAACTCCAATGACTGCTCTCAATAACAATTTCAGTCTAACCTGCGCTAACATAACGCCACCAAAACGTGTTTACGCCTAACACATAAAGCATAATAAAGTACCAAAGTTTAGTTTCATATAAAGATTATTTTACACCCCGGTTGAATGCACCCCAAGTATGACCGATTAAGGTAAGAGTAAAGATAGCACTTAAGGTGCACCAAAAGGATCTAAGTAAATTTTGACAAGCCGTGGATACGCCACTTAAATCCCATTAGTCCTGAACTAAGTTAAATCTCTCGAAGTTAAGCCTAAACGGTAAATTTAGAAAACAGTTCCCCCCATAATAATGCCAAAAAGAATTTCAAAGAATAAGTAATCCCAGAAGATACGTCGGAGAACACCCTCACCTTAATGAGCCTGTGGTATAGTTAGTAGAGATTAGAAGCATACAGTCCTTTTTATACGATTTGTGAGCGTCGATTCTGACCTCAGAGAGGGGGAAATGAGGGAAGGAATAAATGAACGAAAGGAAACGAGCAGCGCTCAGGTGGGAGAAAATGCCAGCTCTGGGGTTTTAAAGATAGCGCTGATAGCATTTAATTTTAGGAGAACCGGAAACAGCTCAAGTCAAGTTCGACGATTTCTTCTTGGTGGGCGGGGCCTAAATCACAGTCGAAGTGAAGGCAGCGGCCCCCCTCTCAGTGTCCGTTGGGTTTTCTCGAGTGCGTGCGTGTCCAAGGCGAGCGGAAAGTGGGCCCGTTCAACAGGCAGGTGGTGAGTTTAGACCCATATTACTTGGCGTTGAATTGGTTGAACTCGTACTCGTTTGTAAGATCGTTACATACCCACAGGGCACAACATTTTTGAAAATTATGGAGATGTTATTTCTTAGATAATATGTCTTATTAGAAAATATTTTAAATATAAAAGTGTTATTTAATAAAATCTAAATGTAGGTGGAAGGAGGGGCTCATCTTACCGCGTACACAACTCATCCTAAAAATGATGTAGTTGGGATTGCTTCGCTAAAATCATTTAGGATGGACACACTTTCAATAGAAAAGTGGTGTCTGATAAAATTTTACTTTTGGAAGGCTTTGCCCCGCAGGTGAAACTACTGATCTAAAAATGATGGAGATGGGATTTCTTTGTTAAAATCCTTTGCGATTGACACACTTTCGATAAAAAAAAAAGTGTTGCCAGAGAAAATTTAAATGTTAGGGGGCCTATTTTCCCCTAGGCACAACTCCTCACCAAAAAATGGAGATAGGATTTATTCACCAAAATCGTCTGGGATTGACACACTCTCGATAGAATAGTGTTGTCTGACAAAATTAGACTTTTGGGGTGCTTTGCTACTCCGGGAACAACTACTCATCTAAAAATGATAGAAATGGTATTTATTTGCTAAAACTGTTTGGGATGAACACACTTCCAATATATCATTGTTTTATGGAATAATTACAATTTGGGGGGTTTATACCTCCCAGTCACAACCTCCCAGCTAAAAATTGATTGATATTTAATGTATTCGCTAGCATTTTTATGGTTGGACACACCTTAGATATAAGAGTTATTTGAATTTATGACACTGGTAAACCCTGACACGCTGGTGTTGAGGCCCTTGAAACTTCGCCAGTAAATCATCTACTAGTTGAAGCCATTTTATATCTTCACTGCAACTAAAGTAAACACCTAATAATCATAGAAAAAATCTTGAATTGAAATATTATTGAATAAAAGAGCCAATTTGTATGTATACTGCTCCTACCATCATTGTAGTATAAGCAAGAATACCAAGTGAGAGCTCTTCTCATCATTGTATTGATGATGCATATAGTGCTATGAGGAGTACTGCTGGTCAAAGTACGTTAATGGGTCGAATTTAACTATTTTAAAAGTTATTTTGAGTAGTTACACCCCTACCCCCAATAAACACATTTGTTACAGTAAAGTTGAAACCAACATACAAAAAATGGAGCAAAATGGTATAATATTGCTATATTATACAAAATAATAATTTCCAATCTCCTAAATTCATAGCACCTATTATTTAATTACGGATAGATAACCAAATACCGTCAAATGGGGATGCTTTTATACAGAAAACACCAAATTTGTGGAATAAATTCTATACTAAGCCGTGTACAATCACGGTTGTATTTTTAAAACTATAGGACAATTTTGTACTCTAGGAGATTAAGCATAATGAAAAAGAGCTATGGATTTAACCTTCCTCTAAATAATAAAGTGGTTTTTTGACAGGCTCACCTCATAAAATTTTAATGTATTTGAGAATTATTTTTGGTTAGTTGCTGGTTATGCCCCAGTGGGGGGTGAAGACTAGAGTGTGAGAGTGGAGTTTTGGAAAGAGCTCAATGAAATCTTGAATGCATGTCAATTGGGTGAAAGAATTATCTTGTTAGGAGATATGAATGGACGGGTGGGTACCCAAGAGAGAATTCAGAGAGAGTGTTGGGAAGGTATGGTGATGACAGGGTGAACGAGAATGGTAATGAGTTATTGAGTCTGTGTTTAGAAAAGGTTTATTTGTGTAGAGAACATGGTTTATGCAAAAATATATTCACTTGTATACATGTAAAAGGGGTAGTTCTAGAACTATGATTGATATTGTGGTGTGTGATGAGAATCATGAGTTTTCTAAATAATATTATGTCTGTGCGCGAAACGGTATGTGTAACAGATCACTTTCTAGTGATTTCCTTAGATGAATTAGGTAGGGCATTTTTGTGAGGAAACAAGTAAGAGTGAAAGTGTAAAAGTCGCGGAGTAAAATTGTCAGAGCACAATGTGAAAGAGTTTTGGTCAAAAATTTATCTTTACATTAGCATTAATGGAACGCCGACATAAATGAATGATATATAAAATACTTTTAACAGAAAAAAGAGGCCGTAATGTAGTGCACGAAAGATGTGTGTGGATCTGCGGAAGTGGGAAACTTTAAAAGTGATGCATGGTGGAATGAGTAGAATAAAGAAACTGTCAGATAAATGAAAGAAGCCTACAAACTAATCTGTGGTATATACACAGAGCGAAAAATATTAATACAAAGAAAGTAGTAGAACAGAATAAAGTGCAAATGAGATTTTAAAAAGGGGAATGAATGTAGACTGATTTTGAATGAAATAAAAGCTGGTCTAGAAATGGGTAAAGATAAATAAACAAGGAGTGCAAGGAAATACCTATGAGATTATATGGAATTAAAAGTTATAAGAGAGCGATGGACGGATAATTTTGATCAATTGTATCGCGAAAATATGGAGAAAGTAAAATAAAATAGGGAAAATTGTATTATTAGTGAAATAATTAACGAGGCTGAGGTGTTAAAAGCTATGAAAGTATTTTAAATTAGCAGAGCTGCAGCCGTAAATGGTACCAACAAGTGAATTGCTTACGAGCGAGGCTTACACTTGATCCAAACCGCAATACATCCATTTAAATCAAGGTTAATCTTTGTACAAGGTTTTCTAAGCTACCATGAATGATAACAATCTTATTCTTATATCAAATTAAAGGTATTAATACACTGAAAAAACTTTGCTTATTACATTTCAAATTAAATCAACGATACATTTTTTTAAATATATTTTAATAAAGATTAAACATTTTTAAATTTTAAGAGAGAGAAAAGGAATTTTAAATTTTTGGGCAACAAGGGTTTATAACTATTATTTTACGTTTCCATTGATACCAACATTATTTTTTTACAAAATAATTAAATAGTGAAATCTTGTTATCTGTAGTAATGTAAAATTATTAAAAAAATTGTTTGTGGTTTACTTCTCATTTCTCCTTTTTAAAACCCCAAAAAGGCTTTTAATTTTTTTTTTCAGCGCAGAGTAAATGGGGGGGGGGGGAGGGGTTGTTAAAAGATTATTTGTTTTACTGAGAAATGGTTATTGACCGAAAATTTTATGTTCCCTAACTTTTTGCGATTCAAAGTTCTTCATTTAGTAAAAACCGGGTAAATTTTTTGTGAGTAGAAGGTGAAATGACAGTTCGGGACTTTTCCATAAGGTTTAACATTGATCCTCACCGCACCCCGTGAAGTGTCCTCCCTTCCCGTGAAGGATCCTACCGCACCCCCTGAAGGAGAATAACTTTTATTTACACCGCACCCCCTGAAGTGATTTTTCCCCCACAGCCCTGTAAGGTGAATTACTTTCGCCGGTGTTCGATGTTAGTATCTCTATTGGGGAGTCTGGGACCGCATTTACTCAATTTTGATGTTTGGATTTTTTGTGAATGGGGTGTTTTTGTAGTTGGTTAATAGGCGACCTGGTGCTAGATAACTTGCTATGTAGTTTATTCCTTAGTCACGGAAAGATGGGGCATGAGGAAAAATGTGAGATAAAATTGTTGGTGGGTAATACATTTAATTTACAAAAAATCCGCCCACTCTTGGGTATAATTTTTATGTTCTGAAATTTTTTTTTTTTGGTACTTAGTCAGGTTTCTCAGTCCCCGCCCCGTGTATGGAGGTTACTTTCTCCTGTAGACGCTTTTGGAGGTGATTCAACTGGGGTTTCCTTTTTCCCCAAATGTTGATTAGTCCCCCTTAAAAACCCCCCCCCCTCGGGTTTGTTACCGCCCCTTTGCCACTACTCACACCTTGGGGTTTTTCCCTTTACCCCCCCCTCCCCGCCCCCCGCCACCCCCTGCCCCCCCCCATACATACTTTCCCCCCCCCTGCCCCCCCCCCCCCAAAACCCCCGGACATGTTGGTTCTTGATGTTAATTTTAATTTCGAATTAAATTATTGTTAATTGTAGGAAGGGTTTGGAGTTTTTATTAGGGGATAGGGGTGATAGAAGGTAAATGACAGTTCGGTCATTTCCCCAAAAAAGGTTTTTAAAATTGATCCCACCGCACCCCCTGAAGTGACCTCACCGCCCCTGTGAAGTGATCCTCCCGACCCGTGAAAAGGGAATTATTTCTTTTTTTCACCGCCCCCGGAAGTGTTTCCCCCCCACCCCCCTTTTGGAGAATTACTTTCTCTGGGTTTGATGTTTGTTCCCTGGGGGTGAGTTTTGGGGCCGCAGTCCCCAATTTTTGTGTTTTTTGGGGGTGAAAGGTGGTGTTTGTAGTTGGTTAAATAAGGCCTGGTGATGAAATTGTAGTATTTTTCCTTGGGTCAGGAACGTGGAGAGGGGAATAAAAAGTGAGATAAATATTGTTGGGGGTAGATCATTAATTTTGATATCCGCCCACCTTGGTATTATTTCTTATCTGTCTAAAATTTTTTTTGGGAGCTTAGCTCAGGCTTTCCGCCCACGCCCATGAAGGAGGGTTCTTTCCCCCTGTAGCTTGGTGGGTATTAACCTAGGGTTTCTTTTTCCCCAAGTGTTGATTAGTCCTCCCCTTTCACCCTCCCCCCCTGGGTGGTAGTATTGGGGGGGCCCCTCAGAAACAGTCATTTTTTAAAAAAAACTCCCCAAGCAAGTGTTTTATATCAAAAAAGTTTTTTATTTGGGGGGACCTTTGGAACTTTTTTAACAAAAAAAGTCTATTAAGGTTTATTCGAAAAGTTCTATTTTGGGGGGACGTTTTGTAAAGATTTATCAAAAAATTTTTTTATTTGGTGTAGGTTTTTTTTTTTATTGTGGCAAAACCCCGGGACATGGGTTTTTTAAAATTTTTTTAAATTTTTGGGTGGTGAGGGTTGGATTTATTTTTGGAGGTTAGGGGTTTTTTTTATTTAAATTAGGGCGTGTATTTTAAATTTGCTGGCTAGACCCATCCACGTCTTTTCCCCCTTTTTCCCGATATAAATGATTTTTTGGCAGGGGTTTGTCCCTTTTATCCCAATCCCCTTTTTCCCCTTTTCCCTCCCCACCCCAGGCCGGGGTTGTTTAAATCCTGGTTTTCCCCCCCCCCGGTCATTACCTTCTGGGGGGGACGTAGGCAAAACCCCTCCATTCCCCTTTGGAGGGGTTTGTTTTTCTAAAAATAGACCCCAAAAAGGGCAGCTCAAAAAATTCCCTTTAAAGGGGGGAATTCGTTTTTCCCACCCATAAAGTGGACCCCCCAAAAATTTCCTCTTACAAAATTTCCAAAAACTTGTTGGTATGTGGGGGGAGATCCTCCGCCCGAATTTTAGTATTGAAATACAACCATGTTTGTAATGTGGGGTCCCTTTTTTTAAAGTAAAAAACATCTTTTTATTTTTTCACCCCAAAATTTAAATTTAATGCTCCAAATAAAAAAATTTAATGTTCGAACAAAAATTTCCCTATAAAATTTTAACCCCATACCCCAATGCAAAAAATTTTTCGAGGTCCTTCGATGCCTGGGGAAAAGGGGTTTTTAGCGACCCCCTTTTTTAGAGGGAAATTTTAGTTTTTGCTAAGTTATTTTGAATTTTGTTTAAAAATTTTGGGATTCAAACCCCCAGGACCATAAAATTACTGAGCCCCCCCCGGGGGGGCCCCGGTTTAGTTTTTCCCCCCCTTTAATGGGGCCCGAAAAACCCGCACAACTTCGATCAATGTTAATAATTCTTCCCCCTCTGAAAGGCGGACAAAAGTAAAAAAAATTTTAAAGGGGGCTAATCCTCAAAAATTTTTTATTGAATAAAAAATATAAAAAACGGGTATTTAGCTTTTCATTGCAGTAACATAAAGAATGCCCAAAGGGGGTTTTTAAGGGGCGTATTTATAGCAAAAGACTTATTTAAAAGCCCCTTTTTTTTTTTTCCCCTGATATTTTTTTTAAAAAACCTTTTTGAAAAAATTTTATTATTTATTTTATCAAAATTTTAAATAGCCCCCTTTTTTTTTTCCCCCCTAGGTATTTAACTTGGAAAATTTTTAAAAGGGTTTTTAAAAACATTATTTAATATTTAATTTTAATTTTAAAAATTTTTTAATTGCCGTGGGGGGTTTTTTAAACGCTAAGTCATGTAAATATACAGATTATTTAAAAAACAGGCAAACCCCCTATTCATACGTCAATTTTTTTCCCCTTCCGGAAAAAGCCCTAAAAAAATTTGCGTTGAAAAATTTTGTTGATTGTAAAAAAAAAAAAAACTATAAAAATTTTTTTAAATTTTTAAGGAAAGGGGGGAACGGTTCCCCCAGGTTTTTTCAAATTTGTGTGGCCCCGCTTTTATGGAGGAATTTTAAATTTCCCCCTTAAAAAATTTTTATTTTTGGCGGGGAAAATTTTTTTAACCCCTAACTCCGCTACCGGCCCGGGGGTTTTTCGATTTCATGCTCTCCCCCCGCTGATCCTGAAATCCCCTAAAAATATTGTGCTTAAAAAGGGAAGGTACAAGTTCACACACGAATTAAGCCACAGGGCCCTTGGACCGGAAATAAAAAACCCCGGACCCGGGTTTTGGTCGCCATTGCTCTGACCCCTGGTATCCAGGATTCTTCCCCTTTTCAGGGCATTTTCACTTATTTTAAAGGGGGATGGAAAGGACAAGCAGACCCCCCCTCCCTTTGCTGGGTCGATCCCCGAATTTAAAAAAGGGGTTTAAAGGAAGGTCTGTTTTTTGGTTTTATGCGAAAGGAGAACATTATTTCCTTTTGTACCCCCGTTTGCTAACCCCCAAAAATTTTATTCGGCCCATGGCATACTTGCAACCAGTTGTGCCCCTCATTTTTATTCATTTTGCCCAAAAACGTACTCCCCCGGGGTTTTTGGACGTATCACCCCCAACAGGGGGAATCAGTTTTTCACTTTTCGGCATTTGAATCCCCCCCCCACTCAGACCCGGGGGATTTCCCATTTAAAAAACCCGAAAAAGGGGTTGGGGGCCGGGAAATCCCCCCTTCCCCCCGGAGGGGAATTTTCCCACAGGCCCCAAACCCCCCCCTTCCGAGGGTTTTTTTCCTTTGTGGTGTGAGAAGGCAATAACCCTGCAAAAAAGGAAACCCCAAAGCAAAAAATAATTTACCGTTATAAGGCATTTCCCCTACATTTTTGGTTTGGAACTTTGGGGCGTTTTTTAAGCCAGGGCCCCCAAAGTTTGGGAACAGCTCGCACAAAAAACCTTTTGGGGGGGGGGGGGGGGGTGGAGTGAAAGATTCTAATGTATTTTTAAAAAAACCCAAAAACTAAAAACCCAAACCTTTTTAAACCCCCCTGCCCCATTTTAAAAAACATAAATTAGGGTTATTGCGAAAGAAAAATTTGCTAAAAACAAGTTTTTTTAAAGATAAAAAGTTACCTAACCTGCCCTTCCCTTCCCTTTTAAAAACAAAATTAGGTTTTAAAAAAAAAACCCTCCCCCCCCCAGCTGCGTGGAGGGAGGGGGGGGAAAACCCCGATGAAATAAACTCTTTTGGGCAGCTTGGGATCTGGGGGGGTTGGGAAAAAATGTATTTTTTTCACAAATTGGAAATTTATTAAAGTTTAATCAGAAAAAATGTCCCCAAATTTTTAGGAAAGGGGGAAAAGAAAAAAAAAAAGGGGAAAAAAAAAAGGGAAAAAAGCGAAAAAATTAAAAAAAAGTACCCGAATTTGTAGGAAAGGCCCTGTCCATGAAAGTTTTGGGAAGCTCTCTCGCACGCCCCACTACCTGGCCCTTTTAATATAAAAAAAATTTCCCTTTTATATTGAAAGAGAAAAACTACCTTTTTTAAATTTCAAATGCATTATTTAAAAGTAAAAGAAAAAGGTTTGTTTTTCCTTTTAAAGGACTCCTCGCTTGAATGTCCCCTTTATTGCGGGGGGGAGGGTGGGGGGAAAAAACCCGGGTGAAAAAAAAACCCTTGGGCGTTTGGGGGGTTGGGGTTTTTAAATCTCCCCCCGGGGCCAGGGGGGGTTTTTCCCCCGAAAAGTTCCAATTTTAATGGAATAGCCTCTTTCTTGCATGGGAAAATTTATGATTTTTTACTTCAAATTTATAGGGGTTTTAAAAATCAAGGGGTTTTGTTCTCCATTTTGCACCCGTTTGCTAAAAAAAAAATTATTCATTGGGGGCCCCTTTGGCAGTACATGAAACCGTTTTGCCCCCTCTTTGCTTTTTATTCGCCCAAAGGTATCCGTGTTGGGCCTAAAACAAGGGTTTTAAGAAAGGCCCCCTCCTTGTGGTTTTTGAAGGGGTCGGGGGGGGAAAACGGTATTTTAAAATAGGGAAATAAAACGGGTTTTTAAAAAATAAATTTGGGGAAAAATTTATCTAAAAGTTTATAAGCCCCGGTGTTTTTTTTTTCCCGGAAAATTTTTCTTAAAAAAATTTGTAAAAGTTATTTTTTTGTTATCAAAATATTATTATGTGATGTTTTTTTTCCCCCCGGGGGTTTTTTAAATAGGAACATGTGAAAAGGGTTTTTCTTTTTTAATATTTAAATTTTTTAATTTATTTAATTCCGTACGGGTTTTTTTTGTTGTTTTTGGCCCACTAGGGGGATCAAAAAGCAGTTTTTTTAATTTTAAAGGGGGTTTTTAGGAAGTTTACAAATAATAAAAAAGTCAATGTAAGGTTTTTTTTAACAAATTTTTGAGTATTTTTATAGGCCAGGCCTTGTTTTTTTAAAACAGTCGGGAACCCCCCAATTCATATCAATCGGTGATCTGCGTACAAAAAAATTTGGGGGAGAAAATAATTTTTTTACTTAAAAACTTTTTAAAAGTTTTATTTATTTTATAAAAATTTATAAAAGTGCCTTTGTTTTTTTTTTTCCCCCGAGACGTAAAAAACCCCCCGACGGCTTTTTTAAATAATTTTTAATTTTTAATTTTTTAAAAATTAAATAATTAAACCCCTTTTAAAATTTTTCCTTTTTTTAATACCTGGGGGGAAAAAAAAAACATGGGGTTATTATTTTGATAAAAAAAAAGACTTTTTCAAAAGTTTAAAAATTTAAAATTTATCTGGGAAAAAAAAACACGGGGGCTTATGTAGTTTTAGTCTTTTGTTTTTTTTTAGCCCCTTAAAATTTGGTCATTCTTTATGTTACGTGCAATGATAAGCTAAAAAACCCCTTTTTTTCATATTTTTTTTATACAAAATAAAATTTTACAGGGGGATTACCCCTTTAAATTTTATTGTACTTATTTCCCGCTCTTCAGAGGGGAGAAAATTTTTAAACATTGGTCAAAATTTTTCCCGGTGTTATCGCCTATTAAGGGGTAAAAATAAATAAACGGGGGCCCTCGGTTTAAAGGGGTCAGTTTAATTTTATGGGCTCTGGTTCGAATCCAATTGACACACGAATTACAAACTAAATTTGTATGAAAAAGTAAATTACCGTGCCAAAAAAGGGCGTCGCTAAAATCTACCCCCCCCCAGTGCATCTGAAGGGACTTCGCAAAAAAATTTAGTGCATTGATGTGTGGGCTTAAACTTTCATAGGGATTTGTTGCGAACATTAAAAATTTAATATAATTGCGAAGCTTAAATTAAATTGGGCTGAAAAATAAAAAAGAGGGGGTTTTTACTTTAAAAGGGGGTTTTGCAGCACCAATTACAAATATGGTTGTATTTCAATTCTATTAAAATTCGGGCGGAAAGGGGTCTCCCTCCCCATCCCAAAAAAGTTGGATATGTGTGAGGAGGTGTTGGGCCCTCCACTTTCAAAGGGATGTTTAAAAAAAGAAACTGCCGTTTAAGGGGAAATTTTTTAGAGCTGCCTTACAGGTGTCATTTTTAGAAACACAATGACTCCTCAAGGTGAAGGGGGGTTATTGCTCGGTACGTCACCCCGAAGGTAATGCCCGGGGGGGGGGGGGGAAAACCAGGATGAACAACCCCGGCTCTGGTGGTGGGGAGGGGAAAAATGAAAGGGTTTAGTTTGGGATCAGAAAAGGGAGCAAGCCCCTGCCCCGAAAGTCATTTATATGGGGCACCCGGGGGGGAAAAAAACGTGGAGGGCTCTAGCTTCAGAAAAAAAAACTCAGCGCCCTAATTGATGAATTTTAAAAAACCCTATCCTACCAATAATAACCCAACGCCCTCTTCCTACCAATTTAAAATTTAAATTTTAAAAACCAACATGTCCCGGGGTTTTTTGCCCGCCCTTTAAAAAAAAAAAAACCTACACCAAAAAAAAAGCCCTTTTCGATATAAAAAGCTCTTTTACATTTTAGGCAGTTTTAAAAAATAAAAAGATGTTACGAAACGTTCCCCCCCCAAAATAGAACGTTTTCGATAAAAAAAGCTTGGGCATATAGACAGTTTTATGTAAAAAATGACTGTTCCCAAAGGTTCCCCCCAATTTTGAACGTTTTCTTTTTTAAAAAACTCTGAAAATAGGCAGTTTTATTATAAATGACTGTTCTTTTGGGGGGCCCCCCCAAATCTAACCCCCAGGGGGGGGGGGTGAAGGGGGAGGACGTAACCATTTGGGGAAAAAAAACCCAAAAGGTTGAATCCCTCCCCCGCTTCCGGGGGGGAAAAATAAACCCTTTACACGGGGGGGGGGGACGGGAAAAACCCCGAGTAAGCTCCCAAAAAAAATTTAATTTTAAAACCCATAAGAAAAATTAGAAAAAAGTGGGGGGATTTTTCGTAAATTAAAAAATACTTCCCCCCCAACAATATTTATTACTTTTTTTTCCCCATGCTCCATGTTCCCTGCCCCCCGGGGAAAAAACTACTTTAAAAAATTTTTAACCCAAAGGTGCTTTTTTAACCAATAAAAAAACCACCATTCACCCCCCAAACCAAAAAATCAAAAATTGAGTGACGGGGGCCCCCAAAATCACCCCCGGAAGGGTATAAATCAAAAAATCCAGGAGAAAATAATTTTCCATACAGGGGGTGTGGTGAGGATCACTCACGGGGTGCGGTGTAAAGGGAAAAGTAATTCTCCTTACACAGGGTTTGGGTGGGATACTTCACGAGGGCGGGAGGATCACTTCACGGGGTGCGGTGAGGATCAAAGTTAAACCCTTTTGGGAGAAAGGAGGAAAGTCATTTCACCTTTAATTGTGTTTTGGTGTCTTTTAGGGTTCATATAGTTTTTTTTGTACGGAATGCATAAATTTTTACATTATATATTTTTAACTATAAATTTGGTGTTTTTTTTTGGGCTTCCGCCTAGCATTTTTAAAATTTTAATAAAAATAAAAATAGTCCATGTATTTAAAACGTTAGTTATAAGTGTTCAAACTGCAAAATACCCATGAAATAAAGAGAGTTAAAGGGTGCTTGTTGATTTTAAAATGACAAAATAAAAAAATCCAATCATATGTTATGATATGCTGTTATATTTGACCCAAAAAGAATGAAAAATAAATTGCTGAACAATGTACATTATATCTTCTAAAAAATTTTAAAATATTTTTTTTTTGAATGACCCTTATATAAGTTTTTACTCAAAAAAAAAACAAAAAAACCTGTACACAATAAAAAAATTTGATTTTTAAAAAAATTGTTAAAATATTTTTAAAAAAGTTAAAATTTTTTCAAAATTAATTTTTGAAGCGCCCCTAAAATTTGTTGTGAAAAAAAAAACTTTTTCTATTTATAATGAAAAAACTAATAAAATTTTCTCTTTTACGAATTCAATTTTCAAGGTCTTTTCCCTAAACAATAATTTTTTTTTTTTAAGTAAACTAACCTAAATTAATTTATTTTATAAGAAAAAAGATACAAAATTTTTTGATTTTTAAAAAGTTTTGGACCAACATTGAAAAAAATCACTAAAGCATTTTTTAAAATAACCAAATTAAAGAATATCATTCTTATTAACTACCCATAAAAATTCCCCCCCAAAATTTTTTTTTTAAAATTTTTAAATATAAATATATTAAAATTTTAGGGCAATAATTAAATCGGAAATTTTTTAAATGTAAGAAAGAGAATTATTGAGGCGTTGTTTCCCCCAAGGGTTATTAAAATGAATCTGTTAATTTAAACTCAGTAATTAAATGTTTTGAAAACAAAAAACATTTTTTTTTTTTTTTTTTTTTTTTTTTAGACTGTGACTGCAAGAGCCAGTGCTAGTGATTTGTGGGGTCCCCGACGGGGTTTGCTAGTGCCCGACGCTTGTGTGAGTTGCTTGTGTGATCAATTGTGTGTGTGGTTGCCCCTAACCTACCACAAAAATGTTTATATAGACGTACCCCTTGACTCTTTACCCTTCGTCAAAAGGGTTTTAAAAACGAACTAAAAGAAGAGTCTGGCGACAAAGTGTTTTTTGAAGGAAACTTTTAAATTGGGAGAGGGAAAATTTCGTCTTTTGCCCCAAAATTGGGAATTTTTCTTTTAACAGGAAAAAAAAGTTAAAAAAAAAATATTTTTAATGGTGTAATCCCCTTTTTTAATTATTTTTTGAAAAGCGCGTGTTTTTTTCATGGGTGAATCATAAAAGGATACTTTCATATTTTTATTATTATTATTATTTTTATTATTATTATTATTATTATTATTGCACCACGTTTTACCCGTTCGGGTTAAAGCACTTACGCTAATGTTAAGGGTTAGGGTGATTGTGGATAAAATGGAGGCCCCACAGTTTAAAAACGGGGAATCCGAACCCCGGTAACCCCTGGCATTCCCCACATTCAAAGATGTCTTGTCGAGTCACTTTTCTTTAAAAAAAATTAGCATAACCCGTGATTTTTATATATTTTGATTGAGAAAAGCCAAAATCTTACAATACCCCCATTTGCTTTATCTTAAAAATTTTAAATGAATGATTGATGAAGCAAATCCATTACGTGCAAAAATTTCTCTTTTTTAAACCTTTGATCATTTTTAAAATTAAACTATTAAATTTTTAAAGTTAAGTTACATAAATTTGAAAAAATTATGAAAATTCGTGCACCGCGATGGGTGCAAATTTGAAAATTTTATAAAAATATTACTGTTCCGCGGGGGGAGCAAATTGATGTGTTTCTGTTTAATTACTGATAATGCCCCGTGACGGCCAATTAAACGGGGGTACGTTGATGATAAAATTTGGTATTTTTAGCCCTGTGATTGAGCGCCAAATTGTGAACTCTTGGGAAAAAATAAAACATTTGTTTTATGTGATTTTTTTTTGCACTATTGGTTTTGATCGTAAAAAAGTCATGTTAATAATTTTTGAGACCGACTGATAATGAATTAATACCTACGAAGCTAGTAGCCGCTGCCCCCTTTTGACACCTGTAAACTACTGCTGTTTGACACTATTGACATTGTCCTTCGGCCTCTAGTGATTTCCCACAGCCTGTATATTAAAATTACTTCGAAAAGAAAATCTAGAAAAATTTGTAAAAAAAATAAAATACAACAACAAAAAATATTTTCGGTGGGGTAGAAGGTCCCAAGGCCGGAAGTAACCCCAAATACCTTTAAAAACTCATTCGAAAATTTTCCCGAACAGGAATTATTATTTAAAAAACCTTAAATTGTCAATTGCTCACTAAGTCCATTTTGACATCACTACAATGGCTTTTGCCTTTTTTTAAAGAAGTGGGTTTTTTAAACCATGAATTATATATAATTTAAGAAAATTAATTTTTGTTTATAAAATTAGGGACGATATTATTTTCAATGCTTTACATTTCTTTGGGGCAAGTCAGTTTAAATACAAATTTTACTGTTGTAAGTATTTATTACAATGTACTTTATAAAATACAAAGTTATTATATATTATTTATTGTTGTCACTTTTTATTATTTTAATGTTAGTCTTTTTTTTTTAAAAAAAGGGAAAGAAAGAATTTTCCGTTTAATTTTTCTTTTTTTTTTTTCCTTCTTTTTTTCTTGTTTCACAAAAAATTTGAAGCTTTTTTTTTACTCTGTTCTTAAAGTGTTAGTCTCATACAAATTTCAAAAAAATTATAATTGTTTTTGGTTGAATAATCAACTTTGTTTTTGAGTTTGGGAAATTAGGTAAATTTTAAATTTAAATAAACCCAAGAGTAAATTGAAAATCTTAAAGTTAATAAAAAATTTATAGTGAAATACCTCAAGTATCTTAAATTCAATTTAAATATAAATCGTTGTAAAAAAAACAAATGTTTAAAATTTTTTTAAAAAAATGTTTTTTTAAATCTATTAAATCAATTATTTTTTAAAAAAATAAATTTTTATGTTGTTGTTATTTATCAATCAATCACTTTTTCCCAATTCTCTTTGTAAAATTTGTAGACAAATATTTTAAATATTATTGACTTAAATTAAAATTGTTTTTAAATAAAAATTTGTTTAATATTCAAATAGTCCTTTTAATCTACTTGAAAAATGTTCAATTTCCCTCACAAGTATTTTTAAACTTTTTAATTTTTTTATTAATATTTATTTTTTAATGTACCTCTTTTTTTTATTATCATAAAAATTTTTAATGGCTTGCCATTGAAAAAGGGCATTTTACATTTTTAATTTTCATAAATTAATATTAACATCGTTTTTACATTTTTCAATTTCAGTCAATTAATATTAACACAGAAATTTTTAAAATATTCTTTTTTGCGACCCGGGTTTATTATTAAAGGTAAAAAACCCTTTTTACTTTCTATCCTCCTAGGGCAGCGTTAAAACCTTTTATTTCTTGCCCTAACTAGGGGCGCGTTAAAAGCCCCTCTGAACTTTTTTTCTTTTTTTACCTTCTTTTTTGTCCGGGTTTTGGTGTGAGCGCATAAAATATAAATATTAACCTAACCTTTTGTGTTCAAAATATTAAATGGATAAAAAGACAATTTTGGAGTCATAAGACCTTGAAATTATAGTAAGTCATTTCAACCCTATTGTGAAATATTGAAAATTTTTTCCCCCCTTTAAAATGAGTAATTATGTTCTCATTAGTGAAAAAATTTAACTTATTTTTCTCTTGTCAAAACTTTGAATGTTGTATTTTCCCTTTGGCACTTAAATAAGGGAAATAATAATTAAAAATTGTTACATAGCCAATTAGGGACAAAAACCCCAATTAGTTTCATTATCTATGTTGATACATCAGTATAACAGCAATCACAAATACCCCTTTTTTCCCTTTCATAATTTTCCATATTTCAATTTCAAAGTAGATTTTACTGTTTTAGCCATATTACTTAGTGGAAAACTTAGGGCCTTTTCCCCCATTATTATTATAAATTTTGACATTCATAGGCTGGTTGTGCTAGCTTATGCTTGTAATACCGCATTGTCCTTGGTGGTTCGTTGACCCCCCAAAAAAAGAAATTTTAATAATGGCTCGCCCCTAGTAAATCCCTGCCTTACACTTAATCCCCAAACAATACACCTCAATCCCTCAACGCTGTAGATGTCCCCGGGCCTCTTTAAACCAATTTCAGTTGCATAATTGATCATGGCTTGCCCAAAGCTAAGTCCAACGAATGCACATTAATTCTCAAAAATAAACCCAACTCTTTATCTGAAATATGCTTTTAAACGACCTATGGCCTTTTTTCCACTCCTTAACTACGTAAAACTTAGTCGAGAGCATATCTAATTAATTTATTAGATATCTTGATTTACATTAGTTCATCACTCACTTTTGATTCCTTTAATATCTTAAGAATTGTTGAATTATTTAAATGAATTTGTTTAAAATTTAAAACTACCCCCTACACAATTTTAAATTAATATCTTAATTCTCATTTCAAAATCCCATTGGTGAAATAATATATTTTTCTGATTGTAAGATCGTTATTAATTAATCAAACTTCCTAATTTTTAAACTAAAAACCGTTTAAATATTAAAATTTAAAAATTATTCTTTGATTTATCAATAAAACTTAACTATTCAACAACGGTGACCGGGTGGTCTAGGGGTAAGGTGTCAGATTCGTTTGGGGGCCCCAGGGTTCAACCCTCGGTCCCGGAAAATGTTTATCTGATTACCAAAACCTTTCCTTCCCCTTGAAAAGCGTGTTTTAAATCACAACTTGTAAATGTGGGAATGCCGGCCCCCGTGTTCGGATTCCACATTAAAATGTAGGGCCTCCCTTTCTCTCCAATACCCTACCAATACACATTGGTAATGTAAAACCCCGAAGGGTAGTAAGCCCGGGGTTTGCTAATAATAATAACTAGTCGACAAAATGTAACCAAGCATTCACCCTACTTTTCTATCTGATTTTTACCCTTGTATGCTTCCCGAGGGATCATGCCCCCCTTATCTGTTCTCCTATTTTGATCTATATAATTCCTGAAATATGTTAAATCCAAAGGGGATTAATCTAAATTTATAAAATCTACTTGTATATTTAAAAGATTTTACATTTGCTGTACCGGGTTTGACTCGTGCTCATATTTTTTATTTCTGCATCTCTTGTAATGCCTTCTTAATGTCGTCTTATTTTCAAGTAAAGGTTTTTTGTAACTGTGGTTGTCTTCACAGACAAAACAGTCCACTCCAACCTTTTTTGAAGGCGTAGTATATAACAATAGATGATGTTGACAATGTGTTTTAGAATTATATAGTATAGTGTAACTGTTAACAATAAAAACCCTTTTAACTTTTACAAAAAAAAAATATTAGTTTACTTCTTTTAGTTGTGGTCGCTAATGGTTTCTGTACAATATCTATTTTAGTTTATTTTAACAAATATGCACTCCCTTACCTTTATTTAGAAAATACGTACTACGTACTACGATAAATAGTTATAGTTACTCTCATTTTCCCTATTTAAAATTTAAATCTTTAGTTAAACTGCGATTTTTACATTTAAATGATCTGAAATTTAAATGCTTCTTTGACTCCTCCTGGATCGAAGATTTTTGTGAGATGTTTCCATTTAAATTTTATGTCCCCGAAAGTGGGGTATAAATATTAAAATTTGGAGGTGTATGTTGGTTTAATTGGTTTTTAATCTGGGTGAACTGCATTATTATTGCAATTAATTTGTCTATCACTTGAATTTATTTGCCTCGAAGGTCCTTGGTTCCTATCCTGTTGATACCTATACTAGGATGGGATATCTTATTTTGCTCCGGTGTTTGAAAATCTATTTGCCTATCTTGTCTATTATAATTTCTCTGATTTGAGGTTAGACATTGCCTATGACATCAAAATTATGCCTGTTTGATTGATCATTGATTTCTTTGTTTCTTTGATATCTATCGTCAAATTCCATCAATACTTTCTCTACTTCTTTGATGTTCTATTTATAATGCCTATTAGAACGTCTTGTATTGCAGTTGGAAAATGATTAATTAGAATACTACAATCTATCTTCTACTACTGGGTATCGTAAATATTTCGCCTGTTCACAAATTTATTGAAATATTCACTCATAGTACCATCCTTGTCGATTATTTTCCATCGAGAATTAATTGTAGAAAATCATCCTGGCGACAGGTGTTGAGAAGGCTAGCATCTTTTTGGGTATAGAGAATTGGCGTCCTTCCCAAATAATACGTAGTTGTTCCTTTAACCCCAAAAAATTGTATAAAAAATTATTTTAATGGTAACTTCCGTTTCACATTTTTTCTGAAAAGCGCGTGTTTCTTCATGGATGAATCATAAAAGGATATCTATATATGTTACTTTAAGAAAAATTACCTTAATCCATGACTTTTTATATATTTAAAGTGATCCAAATCAATATCATTACAATATGCTATGATAGGGTAGCATTATGTTTTATGTATTAGATGTATGATATTCCCTATATATACGTAATACAAAATCCCTAAAACACTACATCCAAAAAAACTATGCTAATCCCGGGTAATATTGTGTTAGAAGTTTGGGGCGCACAGCTGCACAACCACACACCTCCACTTTCTTGGTTTCACGAACATGCACAATATTTTTCCCCCTAATACTTTTAACATATTTTAACATTCACTCTAAAAGAGAATTCTTTTGACCAGGATTATTGGTTCAACGAGAGCCAATGATTTCAAAAAAATTTTAACAACATAAACATTTAAATTTAACTGTAAATTTTAGTCTTTTTACTTTTCCCAAAAATATTGTGACGAACCCATTCATATTATTATAAGAACAAATTATCTTATTGTATTGCTCAAAATCTGAACCTTGATATTTTGATATTATATTGTAATTTTTTTAATATTTATATTTTTTCCCCTACCATTTTATTCGTCAATATACATATAATTCATTCTTTCAACATTAAAACTTAACTGAATTGATTTACCGGGGACTTCATTTTATTGCTCAAAACAATTTGATATAATTAAAATAAATCTTTTATACTATGCATCGATTTCGTCCCCCCTTCCCATTATTATTATATTTATTAGAGCTGCCCCCTCATTCCCCTTTGTTCACGTTATTATCTCATATTAGTTTTCCCTTGGACTGGGTGTTTCTCATCTTAGAAATGAACGCACTGGAGGACAGGATAGGTCAGTAGAGTTTTTCCTAAGTTCCTACGGAAATAACTCAGGAGAAATAGGGTTGAAGGAATTCAATCCTATAAGTTTGTTGTCCAGGGGAAAAATAATAATAAAAAAATTTTATTAAAAAAAAAATAAGTTTTACACTCCCTATAGACTATTATCAGTTTCAAACACAGGATAGATGTCAGTTTTGCTACCTTACAGGTATATTATCAGTTTCAACATAGGAAGATGTCAGTTTTGTTTACCTACGGGTATATTATCAGTTTCAACATAGGATAGATGTCAGTTTTGCTACCTACGGTATTTTATCAGGTTAAAACACAGGATGGAAGTCAGTATTTCTACCTGAGGTATATTATCATGTTAAACCCTGGATAACTTTTTTTGGGGATTTTTTTGACTGTTTATGGAAAGTTTATGCAAAGTCATATATTTTCATACTTTTTAAAATAAAATGTTCAATATTGTAAAAGTGTTTGGAATTGTTATAATTCTTTTAAATGCTAACCACCCACTAAAATTACTTCCAAACAATAAAAAACATAATATATGTTTTGTAATAAATAAAAGTCCCCGCTTTGTTCTTGACTCCCAACCAAATTTATTGTTTTGGTTAACACTAATAACAATTTACCCTATTAATATTAGTGTTAGCATACACTAATAATATTACCTATCAAAAGTGACACCCGCAGATTATTTACTTGATATTGTGACAATACGTGCAAGTTTGATCTAGTTATGAGACTGTAAGTCCATTAGTAAGAAAATTGGGGTGTACTCCCTGTCTTAGGTCAAAATTGAAAAATCCACCTTTTTTATTGTATCAAGAAAACCGTGCACATTTTACAGTCTAATATCACAATTTACCTTTAGAAACAGCATTACAAATATTTATAAATATTTTTTTCTTTTCCAATGCTTTAGTCAAATTGATTTTAACTGAAATAATTTTTAGATACATAAATTATAGAAATATAATTAATTGTAGCCTCTTGTATAGTTGAGTTTATTTTTGTTTCTTTAGAATTTGTTTTACTAGAGATTCAATCATTGATGGATGAGATTGGATTTATTAATTTTGCAGAGTACTTTTAAAAAGATATAAATAAAAATCGTAAATAATACGCTACAAAATTAATAAAACACTCTTAATCATCGATAGCATAGCTAACGCTTTTAAAATATTTAACTAATGTTTTTTTATTGGACTTCTATTGTGTCAAACCTTTTTCAAATGTATTTTTGTGTTATTAATGACACCTTTATTTGAAAATGACTTGGACACTAATCTTACACTTTTATCAGTATATATATAAATAGAAAATCCAGTAAACATAATTATTTTCATTAAATTACTAGTCAATTTGATTCTTGTAGAATAAATACCAAATTAATTGAGAGGCGAATTTCTTCTCGGGTATTGGGAGTATTTTTTATATTCGTTAAAAGGAAGGAACCAGGTCATCCCCACGCACCCTAGAACAAAAAAAATGAACAAGAATATAGTATTATAAAATTCAATATAATATTATGAATGTTTGTAGGGTTGTTTCTGAGATACACTATATCGTTATTTAGGTCTTATTAGGAGTATTGATAGATTATCCTGATATAGCGATGGTGTCTTGTGATTTTTCAGTCGGACAAACTATTATCACTCAACAAATCCCACCACAGGGTAGTTTTAATAACTATACTTCTACTGTAGTATACTAATAGTAGAAAAAGCTTTGGTACAAGCGACATTTAAAATAAATTGGGCTCATCAATAAACACGTGATGCTTTTGAAGGTTTTAAGTATTAAAGAGCCAAATAGTCGAATCTATTGTTAATGCTTTTTAGTGAAGAATTTTCCATCTAGATACATATTTAAAAAAAAAAATTACACCCAAACGGGGAATTGAACCCCGGAAACCTTTAATCCGTATTTCTTGCTCTACCACTGAGTTCCCAATGTCATTTTTCATCTTTCGAATAGGGTATCTATAGAGCTTCCTCATTAAAAGCATTTAATTAGCGTTGGTATTTTTCTTATATATAAAATTTCACAACTATAATAATGGTCAAGGGGCAGCAATAAGCTAACTACGATTTAAAGGTGGCGGTTTCTGATAGGCGTGATTTTAAAAAAAATCAACTTTTGGGGCTGATGATTTCCAATCCATAAAAGACCGGGCTTAAATACGGTGAAGAATACTTGGTCGGGGGAATTCCTGGAAAATTAGTGGGTCGGGCATCCATTAAGACAAAGTCCGGTTTCAGTTCCCGTTTAGTTCTTTATTTTTTTCATTATTTTTTTAAATGCAAATTATTTATTAATTTCACCTCGTAATCAAAATTATTGTAAAATTTTTAGTTTTAACCCCCTTTTTTCTCACATTAGAAAAAATTTCATCCTTTATCAATAATATAGGGATGGGGAAGGGGGGTTTGGGCTGAGGAGAAGGGGCAAGAGTAGGTCGCGGTGACTTGGCCCACTGTTTTTATTGGGCCGACCAGGTCACTGACAGCCCCTGCTCTTGATTGGCTGTCCCCCCCTTCCCCCCCCCCCCTTCCCCGCCCTACTTTCCTCGATTGGCTGCATAAATAGCCTCCTCCCCCCCACCAAATTTTTTCCTGCTTTCCGCCTCCCTCCCCCTCGACCCCAAACCCCTGGAATGTTGGTTTTTGATGATTTTTAATGATATTGAGGTCATTCCCCCGGGGAAAACGGGGTTTTTTTTCCCTGGCGCCATATTTTGGGGCAGACAAAACAAGAATAGATTGAGGTCATTGCCCCGGGAAAGGGGGTTTTCCCGGGCGTCATTTGCGGAGGGTGGGGCACCTTGCGCTTGGTTGAAAACCCTAATGAAATGGGCCTTCTGTCACAAGGCTTGCCCCGGAACAAGCAGCATGAACCTTGCGCTTGGTTTTTGTGGGGGTGGGGTAATTTGTTAGGGAACCCCCTCCCCTTCGCCACCCGACGCCAGACTGGGGCGACAAGTGACCTCGATAACCCTTGGGGGTTTTCCAAACGTAATATCGAAACCCGGGCCCAGGTTGGGGGGGCAACAAGTTGGGCAAAATAGATCGGACCCTGAAAGCGGGGTTTTTCCTATAGTAATCATTGCGTTTTTCGCAACTCTGCCTCAATTATGCACAATCGGGGGCCCAAAAAATCCACAGTTGGGGCCCTACCCCGTCAAAAGTTACTAAAATTTTTTGTTTTTTAGGTCTGTCAAAATCCGGGAAAGTACCCCCCCCGTGCTCGGCGGGAAACCCTGGGTTTTTCCTATGCCTAATCAGGTGTTATGTCACAACTTAGCTGACACAGCCAATCAACCTTTGGAATCCCATTGGGGGGCCGCTATCCCCGTCAAAAAGTTCTAAAATTGGTTTTTTGGTGCTCGGTCGAAATCCTGGAAATGAACCCCCCCGAGTTCAGGGGGAAACCGGGGTTTTTTCCTATCCCTAATCATTGGGGTTTTATGTCACAATCTACGACACATCACAATCAGGGCCTCGGAATCCACAGTTAGGGCCCGCTATCCCCGCACGTCTACTAAAATTGTTGATGGTGCACTGCGAAATCCGGAAAATTTTCCCCCACCCGCACTCTGGGGCCCAACCGGTTTTTTTTCCTAGACTAATCATCGCTTTACCCCAAACCCTGGGCAGTATGTCCCCCGACAAGCAGGGAATAATATTGAGGTCTTTGCCTGGGGCTTTGGGTTTTTCCCCTTTGTCCCAAATTGTGGGCCCCGACAAGAAAAAATAATATCGGGTCATTCCCCGGGGCAACAGAGTTTTTCCCTGCCCATTGCGGGCAGACAATGAATATATATTGGGGTCATTCCCCCCGGGGCAACGGGGGTTTTCCCTGGCGTCAATTTGAGGGTCACGAGACAAGAATAGATCCTTTCCTCAACAACCCTTTGGGGTTTTTCCCCAATGACGTAATCTTTGCGTGTTATGCGTAACCCGGGCGCGGGGCGGGGGAAGACAAGAAAAGTTGGGAAAAAAATAGATATTGACCTGGGCAGGGGGTTTTCCCCTGGCGCCAGGTGTGGGCAGACAAGAAAAGTTGAAAAAAGAAAAAATTGGGGTATTGCCCTCAGGGGGTTTTTCCGGGGTGCCTTGGCGGACAAAAAACTTTGAAAAAATTAGATTTTGACCCGGGGAGGGGGGTACGGAGAAAGGAAGTTGGACTCTTAAATAAACACAGATGTTACAAATAATTTTATTTATTAAAACATCACAATTAACTTTTTACGGGAATGACGCAATTTTCTTCATACTTTTTCTACAGGCTCTTAGATGCGTTTAAAATTTTTTGTTCACAACCCAACATTATAGTCCAAACCGATGATTTTCGTTTTAGTAATAGATGAAAAATCGGGTTTTTGATGTGCTTTTTCCACCGAGTTTGTTTTAAATGCCCCCCGTCATTCGTTGCGTGTCGATACCCCACGACGGGTGTTTTTTCGACAAATTTTTGCAATACCCCGGGACGGGTGTCGACCACTTTCCCCCGGTCAAAACGGCACTCGATGGGTCCCCCCTACAAAACGCGCCCAGGGTGAATAGGCACCCGTTTTTCCGGCGTCTTTTTTCTCTGATGAGACCTTTTAGGGTACCGCACATGGTCTCAGAGGTTTCGTGATTAGTCAAATAATTTTGGGGGAGGTTTGCGTGTTGGGAAAAACTTGTAGGGTGACTTGTGGTCCAGTTCTTGCCCTTTTTAGGGTTAAACAGGGCGCAGTTCCCCCCATTTTTCAGTTGGTTGGGGAAAAGTTTTCTTGACACTCATCCCGCAGACTCGCTTGGTGTCGACCCCAACCAGGGGGGAACAAGTTTGAAAAAACTGGTGACGGCATTGGTTTCGCGGGTTTTGCTTTGCTCCCGCAAACGTCTTGATTTTCCATATGCCAGTTTTTAGGCCCGGGGACCCCGGGACCCCTTTTTTTTAGGCGCACGTCGTTGGCCCGGGCCTCTTGGGGGCGAAACCCCCCTACATTCTTGAAAAATTATTGTAATACTCACCACCTTAGCGCGTTGGCTGTTAATTGGTGCGAAATATTTTTGGAAAGTTTTCAGGGAAAATTTTGGGAGCGATAGAAAAGGTACAGAACAGAAAGGGCCCGCAAATTTTTGATGCATGTTTGAAGTTGTGTTTACAAAGGGAGGGAAAAAAGTGTTTTTGCGTATAAATGCCAAGTACTTTATACGCGGGGAAAAAACCTAAGCAAAGTTTTCCCCCACGCCGTTCTTTCTAAAGATGGCGACCCAATGCGTCCCAGGTTTGTGTGGGGATCGATTGATGATAAGCCGGGGGGTGAGCTATTTTGGGTAGTTTCGCGGGGAAAACACCCACCTACAGAACGAAACCACGGCCCTTTTTTCACGCAGTTTTAGGGTTGCGTGTCCTCTTAAATTTCACCCTTTTGAAAACCCCGACGATAGGGCCAAGCAAAAATTCCATACAGAACTATGTGCCATGCACATGGCCCCCAAATTTTAATTTTTTTCAGTGAGAACACCTCTGTTAAAAATCTACGAGGGGTTGTAGCTTTTTTTGACAGAACTTTTCTTTTCTCCCCCTTGACGTGGGGACGGTTTCTGCACGCGCTGTGGCAGGGGAGATGGGGGATTCGGCGGCTGTAACCCACACACCGTAATCCCGGGGTGATACCGTCAGATTGTTGACTATATATCGGCATTTTTTGGGGGTCGGTGGAAAGTTCTTCGATAGCGTATGGGGGTTTTTTAAAACCCAATGTTGAAGAATTGCCCATACAGATAAAAATCTTTTCCCTTGAAAAAACTCGTTGTTGTCGTCGAAAACCCCGGGAAATCCCAAAATGGTCCATAGCTTAAATAAGGGGGTAAGGGGGGGGAACCGTTTTTTTTAATTTCCTAATCGGTTTACAACGTTTTTGTTCTGTCAAGGGATGAATTGGGCAAACTCCCGTACATAAGTTAGGTTTGGGTTTGAGAGCTGGGGTGAAGCTCACTTCGATCGGAAACCGGGTTTTCGTAAAATTTCCCAAAGGATGTCAGGGGGCGGACAGATTGGGTGGGGAATCAAAGGGCCCTGAGTGAATCCCTTGGGGAAAGGGCTTCTCGTGTGATGTCGCACCCTCGTTCATAAAATGGATCCCCTTCAGAAAACACGGTGGTGGGACAGACATAGTGTCTTTGAAAATTCGGGCTGAAACGGTTTCGAGGGTCTTGTTCCCGCCCACTCCCGGGAAAAAAGGTTCAGTCGTAGTTTGAAATTAATTCTTGGTGGGCGTCCCCTTAACGTGCGTTTGACACAAATCCCACGATGCACTTTTTTGGGGAAGGCCGGGAATACTGTCCAACGATTTCCCTGCACCCCGTAGAATTGATTTTTTTACTTCCACAGGGGTGAGGGGTACTTTGCGGGACTGCATTTAATGTTTTGGCGGTGCAACAGTTAAAAGGTGTATTTTGACACCCCTCATAAACCGGCTTAAACGATTGAATTAAAGTGATTTCAACCCCTAAGATAACCCGTCTCGGAAGGGCCCAAACCGGGATGGGGTTGGGCCCTTCAAAGGTATTCTTTTGGTTTTAAAAAACGTCGCCGTTAATCCCCCTAAAGATCCCCCGGTTTTTTTTTTGTGGGGGACGCGAGGGGGCCTCAAACCCTTTGTTTGTTGGGTTAGCCCCTAAAAGGCCCGGGGGGTGTCGGAACCAAGACCGCAAGTCAAATGCGTTCTTTTGGTTTCCTGTTGTAATTGACCCGGTCTAATTACCTTATAGGCATATGTTGCTGGGCGGTGGAACTATTTTGGTTTAAAAACACGTCCACCTGGTGAATAGAAATCACCAAATTTTGACGGGAGCGATCTGATCCCCCTCGTAAAAGCGCCACCACGGGTTTCATGGGGCCGCCGGGAAAAAAGGGTTTATCTGTGAAAATCGATATAAAAACTCCCCTTGTCGGTAACGGAAATTCATGGGTGAATCATGGGTGGGGAAGAGACAGATTTGTACTGGAGCCTTTCCCCACTTTCAAGACTGTTTGATGGGGGGCCGGGAAAAGAGATCGAGTTCACTCTGGCCACTCGCAGACTGGGGTTTAGAAACGACTTTTAACTGAAAATATCTTTACTTCTTTTTTGCCCTTTTTTACGTCGGGTGACAAATTTTTTGAATGACGACGTTGTTTCTTACGACCCCCTTTATACCTGAGCCTCATCACGTGTTGATCTTTTGTTCAGCCTTGCTTTTCAAGTTTTTCAGCCTCGCCAACCGTCCCCGTGGGGCCTCTTTAAAAGGACGCCCTTGATTGGCAACGTGGGAAACACGCGTCCCCGTATAAGCATTTTTTCCCCGAGGGCTTTAGCGGCATTCTCAGAAAGGGTACGACGCTTTGAAAAAAATACTAAAAAAACTTCATCCCATGCCCTTTTTGAGGGAACACCGTGGTGATCGAAGATATTCCTTTCCCACCCGGGTTTATGTAGTATTTTTGGGTGGGGACATTTCATTTTGACACGCGAAAAATAAGTTTCACGCAACTTTTCCAAAATCAATGGACATTTCACCCTTTTGTCTTTTTAAATTTTGATTTCCAACTTTAATTTCCTTCTCACACCGGCAGATCAACGGGTCTAGTAACTGTCTTATGTATCCCGTAGAGATATTTTACGTTGTTATGCCGAGATACTAACAGGGGTCCACAATGTCCCCCCGGCTGGGCCAAAATACCCGGAAATTACTTTTTGCGAGGGGCCCTATAATGTTGGGGGCGTACGGGATTTGGTACTTTTTTCGATTATTTTGGGGATCAAAACCAGTGTGACTTAGTGGTTGATAATCAACACTTATATTTGTGAAAAAGGGAAATAACTTCCACTTTTTTGTTGGGGTTTTGGGGACGAATACAACTCGGAATCCCCTTTTAAAGCCCTACTTTTTGACCTTAATCAATTGGATGGCTTAGTTTCCAAGGGAATGATCCTTGAAATTTTTTCCCACGCCGTTGGGTCCCCCTTTTTGTACCTACAATTTTTGCCCCTCTCGGGGGTGAAAAACGGGGATATTAAAAATTACCCAAGCGACTTCCCCCCCCCTTGGGGGTTTAAACGGTAAGGAAGTTGGGGGGAAAATTTCGTGGGGTATTTTTGGGGAAAATATCCAAAAGATGTCGCTCGGCAAAGTATGTAAAATTGTTCCTTCAGTATTTTCTACGAACTGGGGGGGAAACCCCCCCCCCGGGAATTAAATTTTGCGGGAAACCCTTTCCACTGACTACACTTTCTTTCGGCCCCTTTACCCTTGACACTTTATTTTATCAACTTTAAAAAGTTTCGGGAGCCCGTGCAATTCATTGAAAACGTCCCCCCCCATTTCTTCCCGTCAAAGGGGTGGTCTTAGACACAGGTTGGAAACCCGACACTATGACTTTAAAAAATCTCTTGCCCAAATTTGTTTGTGCCCTTTAAAACCTTTTTGGGATTTTTTTAATACGCCCGGTCCCCGAATTTTTTTTAGGTTCGGCTTGGACCCCTTTTGCCGTACAGAATTTGACTTAACCTTATTTTTCTGAAACGGGGGGGCCATTTTGATACTGGAATGCGGCCCTTTTTGGAAGGCGATAGGGTTGGGGGACGTCCAAAACCGATACTTTTTTTTGGGTAAAGTACCCCCACATCTCCTTTCGATTTTTAATTTGAACCGTTCCCACGATGCTTGCCTTCCGTCTGGATTTATGGTGTAGAAAAGCACCCTTTCTTGCTTGAAAATTTCCCGGACTAGCTTTCGTGACTTGTCCCCTTGTCCTCTTTTAACATAGAGGTTTAACCCTTTGCTTAAAATTCCCAAAGGCTTGGGGGCCTCCCCCGCTTGGAGGGAAGCGTCCTCCTTTGCCTCTTGCAAAACCATCGTGACGGTGAGCAAGTAACGGCCCCCGTTGTTTTTTCTGAGATTTCCCAAAGCTTTTGAGATGGGTTTGCAGAATCTCAATTTTTGAACCACGTATTTTTTTTTTCGTGGAAATTTTTTAGCACTTTTTGTGGGGGGGTAAACGCCCCTGGGCGAAGCCATTCTTATTTTTTCGGAATTTTTTGGGGACGCCTTTATCGACCCCCCTGCAAACCCTCGGGATGAGAAGGTCGTAGTAATGGGGGCTAACGTTCCATTAAGCCTAAAAGCAGCCCCCTTTTTTTCGCCACTCTTTTTCATTTTCTCTTTTTTGGCGTTGCGCGGTTAAGGGGTTGTGGTAGGGGAATGGATTCTATGGGCCCCAAACGTTTGGGGTTCAAAAAAAAATTTTTTGGGAACGTTTATATTTTGCAGCGCCGTAAAATTTCCGCCACCCTGAGGGTTTCGCTGTGTTTCTTGTTTGACCAATCGTTGACTAAATCCACAATATTGGACCCACAAAAGGGGCATCTTGAATACTCATTTTCCGTTTATCCCGAGATCCGCCTGGGATTAAAAATGTTCTAGTAAAATTTTCAGCTTTTTTACGTCCCTGTGCTGGTACTATTAAGTACAGTTGGAGGGGAAGTACGCCTTCGGGGGTGGTATTGGGGGCGGTTTCAGATGGGGGGTGGGTGTTGACTAAATTTAGAAGCGCGTGCATTGTTGTAAAAAGTCCTTTAAACTTGCCCAATTTTGAAGCGAGGATTTTTTCTTTTTCCCTTTCCACTCGGAGACACTAGATTTTTCCCGAGCCTTTGTTGGGGGTGTTGCTCGAACGGGTAATGTTGGGGACCCCAATATCATCTTTTTTGGTGTTTCCATTATTTACTTGTTGAATAAAAACCGAGGACCCCCTGAAAAAAGGGGGAAAAAAAGAAGGGGGAAAGAACGTCCTCCTTTCTAAACGAGTAGTCGTCTCTTCTTTTTCCAGCACTCCCCTCGTTTGACCACTTGCGCAACACCTGCTTGTGAGAACAAAAACTTTGTCATCTCGCATTTTTTCAGCGGTACCCATCTTTTTAAAGGTTGGGGCACACTCGCAAATGGGTTCAAATTTTCTTGTGGGCCCCTTTTCTCAAGGCGCATTTTGCTGGGGGTTCAGCATACTCCAGTGAAAGGTGCCTGCTTCCATTGGGGGATCAGGGTTATGAAATGATCTGTAACGGGAAAGGTCGTTTTTTTTTTAGCTTTTCTCGGCAAACACCAGCCCGACATTTTTTTGGGGTTTATACTGAACCTTTGGTGTACCTTGTTTGAAATTAGAAATATTAGCCGGGGGCCGGTATTGTAGCATGGGGTAACCCTTTAAAACAGGGGGGATTTTCGGGGACAAATTTGCTGCAAAGGTTTTTGAATCTGGCTTTATCCGGGATTTTTAAAAAAAAAACGATATAAATTGCGTTTAAGGAAATGCTCTTTGGCCCTTCCCCGGGGAATATTTTTCGAATACATGACCAAATATTTTTTGGGGGCACCCTTTGGGTAAAAGATCGACGACCACTTCTTTGGGCTTCAAAGGTCTCCGGATAAACCCTGTGGAGAGCATTACAGAATCACCCTTTTCCCGGCAACCCTTACAGAATATCCCGGGGGGATTGTCCGTTTTTTCGAATCCCGGTTGCCAAAAAGCATAATCCCATGTTTTTTTTCAAATTTAAACGACCTTTGTGTCCAAGTGACGGATAAAGCGCTAAAAAAATTTTTTTTTTTTTTTTGATTTCCACACCCGGCGGGCCGTTTATGATGGCCAAAAAAGGGATGTTTCAACTTGTCCATAAGTTTGAGACTGGTTATAAGCTATAACTTGTTTTTGGGTGGGGGGAGGGGGGTGTAACGTTTAAAAACACAAACATAAAAATTTTTTTACAATATTATTTAAAATCAGGAAAAAATATACACCGTTAAAGTAACGTAAATTTTTAAATATATAATTGTTATATAAACATAGCTGGTTTTTTTGTTTAAAAGTGAAAATATATGTGAATTTACAATATGGGGGAATATCCTCGGTACTAAAAGAAAAAAAAAATTTATATGTGAATAGTTTTAAAAATAAAAATTATACAACAGTCTATCTATTTGACGAAAAAAAATATATAAAAACCCAATGTATTAGTTTTAAAAATAAAAATAATACAAATCATTTATCAAAAAAAAAATAAAATTTATATACAAACAATGATTAGATTTAAATAAAATAAACATACAACATTTTGGCTAAATTTAAAATATATACAAAAACAATTGACTAAAAAAAATCAGGTGGCGGAGACTGTATGGCAAATAAAAAAAAAATAAAAAAAATAACCCGGGGGGCATAAAAAAAAAAAAAAAAAAATCTTGTTTTCAGAGAAAAAAATATGAAAAAAACCAAATCTTTTAAAAAAGGTTTCAGTGGAATGTCTAAATGAAAGAAAAAAAAGATGTTTATTCGCCCGTCTAAAAACACCTTTTTTCGTGGGGGCGCGTTTACAAGACTTAAACCCAAACGGCAACGTATTAAAACACTTTATCCGGGGTTTGGTGTCAAGGGCCGGTGACTTTTGCCCCGGAAACGGAAAATACAGCGCAAGACCTTTTTTTACAATTTTGTGCGTATCTGTATGTTTTTTCCCCACCCGTTCGGTGACCCTCGCTTCAAATTCAAATTAACATCGTTCGGTTGCCATAGTTTATGGTGATCCCGCGAACCTTGCCACCGTTTTTGTTTTGGCAACGCCCCCAACACAATCGGAACGTAATTTTTGGGGAGCCAATCAAAGGCGCAAAAAGTAGCTTCCCGGGGCCCTAATCGAATTCATCGGTAGGGCACCTAAAAAAGCTCCGGGCGGGGACTCCCAAACGCCGGGGGGTTTGGTAATAAACGCATCTGACTTAAAAAAACGCGGTCCCCAAAATTTTTCAAGGACTGTATAAGTCAACCTAGCCTGCATCGTTTTGGGACGCCACCGCCACATCTGTTTGGGTTAGGGGCAACGCGTCACGCGCATCCCTTTTAATTGAGGAACTAAACCCATCATTTACATCAATACGCTGTCCACGGGTGAGTACGGATCCGTCAGTTTATTGTGGACGCCCCCGATAGTCTTGCAAGGTGTGTGTAAAAGGGGGCTTTCCCCAAAATTTCCCCCCTTGAAATTTAAAAAAAAATTTTCCAGGGGCGGAGACAATTTTTTTCAAACAACCGAAAAACTAGTTTTACCCCCCCCTTTCCCATAATTTTGAAAAGCTAATTTTCCTTTGTGAGGGACACCCCCTCTGGGCCCTCCCTGGCTTCTTGTTTAATTTTTTAAAAAATTCAAGACCTGAAAAAAACCTCCAGAACCGTCTGACGGTCATAAACAGATACATTTTGTCCCACACTTTTGGCCCGCTTCAACGTTAGCCTTTTCAACGGGTTCCATCCCTCAACACCCAGACGCCTGTCAACCCGTCTTTTTTGTCGTTGTCTGACACCCCTTGGTTTTTTCTCCTCCCCGCTTTCCGCACAAGTAACATTTTGCTTGTCGGGCATCCTGAGGCAATACGGGGGGAAAAAATCTCGCGGAAGGGTCACTGAACTTTGGGTATCCCTTTTACTTTTATCTATAGACGGACAATTTGGTTCCCAAGTGAATTTTGGGTGGCCGCTGGTTTTTTTTTGTATTGAAAAGGATGGGTACAAGAAAACACTCCAAGTACTTATCTTCTCCCAAAGAAGGGCTGTTTCGTGGAAGAGTTGTACAATTTGTACGCCCCCAAAAAGCATCCCTGGGATGAGAATTCCTTTTACACCCCTGCCGGAGTACAAATTGCTGCAAGTCCGTCTGTGCGTTTCATCCCTTAAACATACACCCCACACTCTCGACCGGGACCGGGTTCTTAAACTTTTTCCAAAACGCCATGGTCGTTCATAAGCGTCCATGTCCGTGGGGGGGTTTTTTGGGCGGGGGGTGGTCCGTCGGGGAACAAGGGGCACCCATGTCAATAAAGCCCCAAAAATAAGAGGGGTGGTACTCCAGCTTTAACAAACACCGTCTACCCGTCGCCCTAACACTATTTCCCCACGGGCCCTTTCCCCATGAAAAAAAAAGGACCAGCGTTGATGGCCTCCCCGCAGACCATTTACGTGACTTCGACTGTTGGTCGCGAAAAGATAGCCCCCGTTAGGGAAATCCCATGTTTTTCCTTAAGAGACTTCACGGTAAACCAAAATGGCCGCTCCAGATCGTTTTCACGCCCCCTCAAAGGGGTCCACCTTTTCTTTCTCTGAGCATTCTCTAAACTTCAGGCACCTTTTCCTAGGATCTCTACTCTTTCACAAATACATTCAGTCGCGTTTTTAAAATCAAAGACTAAATTTTTTTTTGACCCAAAGCTCATCCCCTTCCAAAGTGCTCCTTTCCCCCAATGACCTTCCCGATGCCGTAGTCTCCTTTGGCGGCAAGGGGACCCTATACCCCCCTTTTCTTTTTTGTTTAAAAAAAAGGGGGAAAATGTCCCTTGGCCAAAACTCTCCCAGGAAATTTTTGGGGAATTTGGACACGACATCGGGGAAATTAGTTATCAATAAAGTGGGCGGCCGAACGATGGACAGATTTTCCACCCTTCATTATAATTCTGGAGCCATTTTTTAACCTCCATCATGTATTTAAAATAAAAACCATCATTGGGTTTTGCTTATGGCCCCAAAGGGTGTATCCTTAAATTTTTAAGCTTTAATTTTTCTAAAAATTTTAAAAAATTGGGCCATTGGGATCACCCCCTTTAATATCGACTATCCCCCCCCACAGTCGGTGCAATGATAGTCATTTTCATATAATTTTAAACACAGGGCCTTAAACCGTTTGCACGCACGAGGGTTTTGGGGTTGTGCAAGTACGTGCCGTCGACCTTGAAAAGCGTTCTTGTTGATTCAAAAATCATAGAAAACAAAATGGGAAAATTTCTCTTTTCCCTGACGGCTTGGATGGGGCCCCGTTTATATACAAATTTCCAAAAGGGGGGGTGGTCCGCTACCCAAAAAATTTTATAACACCTTGTGAAAAATTTGGTTTTTTCCCAAAATGAAAATTTCCCACATCCTCACAACCCTTTTTGACTTCACAGACAGCCTGTGCCCGAAAAAAAACCGGGGGCGTTTGGTTATCAAAAAACGTTATTTGTAACCAACGCCCGCAGTCTTTACAGACCCCGATCGGGCCCCGCTACAAACCCTTTAGCGTAACACTTTGCACCGGGTTCACACTTGTGCGCATTTTTTTAATCAAATGGGCCCCGGGACTCACGGCAAAATACGAGCACTTAAATCGGGTGTCAAGATGTTTGACGTCAAAATTTTTCTTATCGTCGTGAAAATAAAAACAATGTCCCCTTAAAGGAAGTTCGGAGGGATAGGCCCCTCATAAAAGACCGTTCCCGACGTTCCCTGAACACTTGATTTTGTATTTGGAAATATGCTTTAAATTGTTTCAGATCGGTTATTCCCCCACCTTCAAAAAAATTTACACGGGCATCACGGCAAAATTTCCCCTTTCTTGGTTTTTGAATTTGACGGCCCTTTTTTTCTGTTTAACGGTGTTTAGTCCCTAATCCTGGGTCTCTTTTATTGTTTACATATAGCTTTGGGGCAACCAAACACGGGGAAGGCAAAGACTGTCGCCCTTTTGAATCGTAAAAATCCCCTTTTTTTTTTGCGGCTAATTATGGGGGAGAGAGTTTATCACCCAATATCGTCCAACCCCCCCGAGGTCCTTAAAGTGGGGAAATTTAACGTAAAAAGGGGGCAGTACTCAAAAAAAAAATTTTACTCGCAACACGCGACTTACGTTTTCAAGCATGCCACGTCTAGCTGGTCGCTCGCCTAAATGAACATACCAGGGTTACGTTTCAGTCATTCAAAAGTAACTACTGGTCATCGGGGCAAACGCCATGTCCTGCCCGGGTGGAGCAAATTAGAATTTGTTCTTTAAGACAGCTTATTGGCACGATCGCTTGCTGGTTTTACCAAATTACGTAATTTCCTACAGTTAAAGAAACCCCAATTTTTAACCCCTCTTAAAAGATACGAAAAGGGGCCCATTTTGAATGCCCCCCCCATTTGATTACCGGGGAATAAATCCCTGTTAGGGGGGCGAAATGTCCCGCTGTACCCTCCACGATCCCCGTCTCCCGCATGCAGCTGGGGCTCGCGCACCGTCTCCCTGGCCGCATCAGCACTCCTGCATGTGGGAGAGGACTAGAGCCCGGGGGGGCGGGAAGACTGCCCTATTTATGTCTCCAAAACAACTATAACACATTCAAAAAAACACTGACAAATGCGCGTTTTTTTTTAAGGATATTTCATAATTCTTTAAAATGAAACCCAAAATTCCCCTAAAAAGGTGAAAAAAACGCCGCTAGTTTAAAAGAAGATTCGAACCTTAAACTCTTTTTGGCCGCGACCGTCGGTCTACACGAAAAAAACGCTTGCCCAAAACACCAGGTAAATTTTAGGCGGAAACTTCATTTTTTTGACATAAAAATAAACTTTAACAAAAGAAAATTATTTTTCTTAAACGTAACCGTATTTTAAGGAAGTGACCCGATTTTTCAAGGAGGGAAAAGGAAAATCATTTTGAAAAAAATTTTTAAATAAATTCCCATTAATTTAAATACAAACTTTTAAAAATCGTTTTAAAGTTTGGAAAATTTTGTTGACAATAATAAATATGTAACCCCAATTAGAGGAATCACCCGCATTTTGCTAGAGGGGGGGTGGGAAAAACTATTAGAAAAAAAAACCCCCCACATAAATTATAACCACCCGAAAATATAAATTTTTCCCGCTTCTCTTGTTCCAAACGAAATGTACAATTGACTTGAAAAGGCAGTGAAAGAGGTTTCGAAAGACGATATAATTGTTTGCTTTTAGGAGAGAAGCATGAGCTACACATATGGGATTTTTTAAATAGTGGATACTTTCTATCACCTTCGATGGTGTCCAATCGTCCAAACAGAGGGGGGGGTGGCGATGGGGCCAGGGGAGGGAGCCGGGGGGTCCCGGCGTCGCGACTCGTGCCTGGCCAGATCGTTGGGGCCCTCCGGGTGGGGAGTTCGGCACGCCGTCGCTACGCTGCCGAAAAGGCCCTCATCCAGCCCTATGGATCCCAGTGTCTGAAATAAAATAAAACTAATTAATTACCCTTTACAGAAAATTTTTAAACCACGGGAAGCTATCGTAGGGAGCTAATTACCTGGACCCGTCACCATCCCTCTACAAATCCCTCATTGTAAATTGCATCAACTGGCAGGTTGTGGGTTCCCCCGGTTGCGCCGCCCCCCTGGCGTCATGGTCCTCATCTAACAAGAAAAGAGAAACCACTGTAAGGGCTGACTGATAACAAATTGAAACCCTTAAAAATATACAAACGAATTAAATTTTCCCAAATTTATCCCGTTTTCCCAAACGTTTTAAAACCCTCTCGATCTTATGTTATCCAATACAATTGAATACCAATGTAAGATGGGGGTTTTATTTATACCCCCGTCAAAAAAACTAAATTGTCCCAACTTGTCTTTTGCCCCCACCCGGCGCCGGGGTTCGAATAACACGCAATGATTCGTCATTGGGGAAAACCCCCCAAGGTTGTTGTGGTCAAATCTTTCTTGTCTCGGAGCCATCAAGCTGACGCCGGGAAAACCCCCCCTTGCCCGGGGAATGACCTCAATATATATTTTGTCTTTCTGCCCGCAAATGGCGCCGGGAAAAACCCTGTTGCCCCGGGCAATACCCGTATCTATCTTGTTTGTCGGGCCGACTATGGGGCCAGGGTTTTCATAACACGCGTGATTAAAAATCATAGGAAAAAAATAGGTTTTCCGGTCCGAGACTGGGGTGGGGTAATTTCCAGGCATTTCGACAGCGCTACCCAAAAAAACTTTTTTTTTTAGACCTTGTACGGGGGGATAGCGGCCCTAACTGTGGATTCCCGGGCCCCCATTGGCATGGTCACTTTGAGTTGTGACATAAAACCAATTATTACGGCCCTGGAAAAAAACCCGGTTTTTTCCCCTCCAATGCGGGGGGGGGTACATTTTTAGGGGTTTTCCAAAAACACTCCAAAAAACCAATTTTATGACTTGTGACGGGGGAGTGGCCCCTAACTGTGGATTGAGGCCCCCGATTGACAATTAGAATGCAGAGTTGCGAAAAAACACGCAAGATTAAGTAAGGAAACCCCCGCTTTTCCGGGTCACGATTTTTCTTGCCCAATTTTCGCCCGCCCAAACCCGGGGCCAGGGTTGCGTGATTAAGTCAAGGGAAAAAAAAAGGTTATCAGGGCACTTGCGCCCCGGGTCGGCGTAGGGGGGGGCGAAGGAGGAGGGGGGCCTGGGAAAAAATTTCACCTTACTACAAAACCCATACGCAAGGTTCATGCTGCTTTTTCCAGGACAAAACCTTGTGACAGAAAGCCCATGTTATTTAGGTGTCAACCATTGCGCAAGCTTCGGCCGACCCTCCGTCAAATGACGCAGGGGAAAACCCCCGTTGCCTGGGGAAACCCAATATCTATTCTTTTTTGTTGCCCACATATGGGGCCCCGGGGAAAAAAACCCCCCTTTCCAAGACCCAATATTATTAACAATCATCAAAACCAAAATGTTTCCAGGGGTTTGGGGTCAGGGGGGGGGGGGAGGGGGGAAAGCAGGGCAAAATTGGGGGGGAAGGAGGCTATTTATACAGCCAATAGAAAAGTAGGGCAGCGGAAAGGGGGGGTGGGGGAAGGGGGGGATAGCCCAACACAGAGCGGGGGCGTGGTCCGTGACCTGGCTGGCCATAAAACAGTGGGGCCCGTTACCCCGTACCTACTGGCAAGGGATGTTAGGTAGTAGGGGAAAAGGCAAAGGGGTGTTTAGGTATGTAAAGATAGGGACAGGAGGTGTTTGGTATTAGGGGAAGGGGAAGGGAGGGGGTTTTTTATGTAGGAGATAGGGCAAGGGGGGTGTAAGGTCATGTAGGAGATAGGGCAAGGAGGTGTAAGGTCATATAGGAGATAGGGCAAGGGAGGTGTTAGGTCATGTTGGAGATAGGGCAAGGGAGGTGTTAGGTCATGTAGGAGATAGGGCGAGGGAGGTGTTAGGTCATGTAGGAGATAGGGCGAGGGAGGTGTAAGGTCATGTAGGAGATAGGGCAAGGGAGGTGTAAGGTCATGTAGGAGATAGCGCGAGGGAGGTGTAAGGTCATGTAGGAGATAGGGCAAGGGAGGTGTTAGTTCATGTAGGAGATAGGGCAAGGGAGGTGTTAGGTCATGTAGGAGATAGGGCAAGGGAGGTGTTAGGTCATGTAGGAGATAGGGCAAGGGAGGTGTAAGGTCATGTAGGAGATAGGGCGATGGAGTGTGTTAGGTCATGTAGGAGATAGGGCGAGGGAGGTGTTAGGTCATGTAGGAGATAGGGCAAGGGGAGGTGTTAGGTCATGTAGGAGATAGGGCAAGGGAGGTGTAAGGTAATGTAGGAGATAGGGCGATGGAGGTGTTAGGTCATATAGGAGATAGGGCGAGGGGAGGTGTTAGGTCATGTAGGAGATAGGGCAAGGGAGGTGTAAGGTCATGTAGGAGATAGGGCAAGGGAGGTGTAAGGTCATATAGGAGATAGGGCAAGGGAGGTGTTAGGTCATGTTGGAGATAGGGCAAGGGAGGTGTTTAGGTCATGTAGGAGATAGGGCGAGGGGAGGTGTTAGGTCATGTAGGGATAGGGCGAGGGAGGTGTAAGGTCATGTAGGAGATAGGGCAAGGGAGGTGTAAGGTCATGTAGGAGATAGCGCGAGGGAGGTGTAAGGTCATGTAGGAGATAGGGCAAGGGAGGTGTTAGTTCATGTAGGAGATAGGGCAAGGGAGGTGTGTTAGGTCATGTAGGAGATAGGGCAAGGGAGGTGTTAGGTCATGTAGGAGATAGGGCAAGGGAGGTGTTAGGTCATGTAGGAGATAGCGCGAGGGAGGTGTAAGGTCATGTAGGAGATAGGGCAAGGGAGGTGGTAAGTCATGTAGGAGATAGGGCAAGGGAGGTGTTAGGTCATGTAGGAGATAGCGCGAGGGAGGTGTAAGGTCATGTAGGAGATAGGGCAAGGGAGGTGTAAGGTCATGTAGGAGGTGTTAGAGATTCTTTACAGAATTAAAATGTAAGATGTTTGTTTTTAATAAATTTGATTATCTTGGATTCAAAAGGAGGCGAGGATAATTGCTGGAACCCCACGCCCCAATTCCCCTAAGTACTTCTATTGCCAAGGTTCTGCTGAAATTGTTAATAACCTTACTAACGGTGACCTGGTGGTCTAGGGGTAAGGTGTCAGACTTCTGTACTTGGGGCTCAATCCTCGGTCCTGGCACAGATTTGTTTGATTGCCAAACCCTTCCCTCACCTCTGACCAGACGATATTAATCACAACTTGTAAATGTGTGGAATGCCAGGCCTCCACCGTGGTTCGGATTCCACGTTAAACCGTAGGTCCTCCAGTTCATCTCACAATCACCCTACCATTACACATTAGCGCGAGTATGGTCTGGACGGTAATAAGACTCGGTGTTAATAATAATAATATAATAATAATAATAATAATAATAATAATAATAATAATAATAATAATAACACGCCTCTTGTACCTCGTGTAAGGGGACGTATCACTGCTGGTACACAGACAAGGATGCAGCTACAAGAGCAGAGGTGTATCAAATAGGTATAGTAAAAATTCTAACAGCAACTTGGAGAGCCTTAAGTAGGGAACTATCAAACATTGGACCTTTTCATAATTATTTTTGTGTTGTTTCGAGGACTACTTCCCAAATAAATCGAAACACCCTGTATTATAAACTACACAAAAACTTACATCGTCTCCTCTTTACGTCGATTCTTAAACTATATGACATGTGAAATATGTTTATTTATATTATTATGTTTTGTCAACATGTTTAACTACCAGGCAGGGGCTGGGTGAAATAGCACGGTATACATCTTTCTCGGATAAAAGCACGTGTTATCAAGCCCCATTTGTACGTTGTACTGAAACAATTAGCTATTGACCACGTAGCCCGAACTTGAACAAGGTCATCAATCACCAACACTACTATAAGATGACCTTGGCTAGCTTTGTTCGCTTCGACTCTTCAGAACAGTTCTGCCCTGTGATAGGAACAGTTTGCAGTGGGACAACCTGTTCTCTTATGGACAGTGCGAACACCTTTATACTTCTTTCGATTCTGTATTTAAATATGGAGAGTGCAGATGAGGATGAGCGGATGGAGCTGAACGATATTTGTATTTGTGCGTGCTTAAAACTTAAAGAGCACTTAAAATTAAGGTGATAATCAACTTCGTGTTCTCAAGTGTCCCTTCCACTGTGCTTCTTTTTAACCAAACAAATACGTTTTTGTTTTTTCTATTTAATTTTAATTGAAGGTATTTAAGAACTTTTGTCTCGTACTAAAAAACTCACAGTTCTACTTAGTTGTTTGTTTTTGTTTTGTCCTTCATATGTTGTTGGGAATGGTTTGATGGCATCATAAGCACAACCTCATCCTCATCCTCAACCTCATCCTCAGCCACGCACAAAGGACAAGTGGAACAAAATGTTTACATATTTAATCTATATGAATGCAATCATACTAAAAGCTTATTTCAATTTTTATTAAAATCTTTATCAAGCTATAATACAAGTATTGAACCTTATTTGTTATTTAATAAAATAGTTTCTTTGAAACAATTTTACTATAATTAATTTTATATCAACATTATTAACTGTTTTTACTTGTCTCACACTTATCTAATGATTATATTTAACAATCTCTATAAGCACTTATATAGCCCATTCAATGATAAATGCTATCTATCTATTATTTTGAATCCCTGTTGTGGCCCAACAACTAGTTGCAAAGCCACAAGCTAGAGATGTATTCATTGTGTATCCAACTATCCACATGACATAGTCAAGATTGTGTCAAGGGATAGTATGATTATAGGGGGACCTTGTTCTATTGTGTTCAATGTTAGTTTCATTGATGTGACGTCACTATAAGGCAGCATCTTCGCGGGAGATTTATTAATATTAATAAAGATAAATACATTAAATGGCATCGGTGGGCACGCGGAAAGAGAAGTCAGTGCTGTCTATTATAGTTTGCAAATGACGGTGAAGTTTAAGATTGAATTCTGACCGGTTTATTTAGTTAAGGTTTAACCAATTTTTTCAACTCTCCCTCCACCCAAATATAGCTTAATATGATCAAATTAATATCGTTGTCGTCTCTAAATAAAGAGTGTAAATGTTCGAACCACCCAGATAAGTAGCAAGATTTCGTGGTGCACATTTGAATAAAACACACTTTATATATTTTGATTCTTCTAAATTTATTTACAATTTTAAAGAATCAGACTGTATAAATTATTTTTTTCATACGTTTATTTAGTTATCAAGTTTGTCAAATTTTTTTCATACATTAAAAATAAGTATAAAATCAAATTAAAAAGTACTCTGTTTTTATAATCATTTTAGTGGGCTTCTTAATTCGCAATGTAGAGCCAAATGGCGGATTCACATATTCAAACTGTTCACGTACTGTAATTTTAGCTTCATCAATTATTTGTTGGTGGCCTTGATAAAAAACATATTTTATGTGCCCATGGAACTGTGACACATTGTTACTAACTGAGAATAAGAAAAGTAATTCCGAGACATGACTAGACAAGACAGTCTAGTCGCGAGTGGGAGTGTTGGGGAGTAAGTAAGTCCTGACAGCAAGTTTGAGCTAATCGTCACATTCATTGACTGCGGTAATGGATTCCTCACCTCACAACTCTCAAAGTAAGATGGGTCAGGGCTTGCAACATTAGTAGAAACTATTAAACTTGGAATTTCAAGTTATAAGATTGACTTAGCTAGCTTTAATTTATTACATTCAATAGGGCCTAAGTACATTTTTTTTAAAATAACATAATATAATTTGTAACTTTGGTGTTTTTTTTTGTGTTCGTTTTTAAAAATAAAGGAACATATTTTTGAATAATTTTTGGCATCTTATTTGGTTGATTATTATTGAAAATATGCTCCCATGTGAATAAAGGCGTTTTAGAAGTTGCATGCAAATTATAATAAATACTTAACAAAACACGAAAATAATGAGCCAATAATTTTGTGGTAGTTATATTTTAAAGTTTTATTTAAATCATAAGATCAGAAAAATATATATGTGTTGTGTTATCAGTTAATACATGTACCAAATAAATATACCCCCGTGTCATAAGTCTACCATCACTGGTCTAAATTACCCTCTCGCCATAGTTCACCATTTCTGGTATAATTTACATGTGCCCCACAGGTCTACCATCCCTGGTCTAATGTACCCTCTTGCCATATGTCTACCATCCTGGTCTAATGTACCTTTTCCTATATGTCTACCATCTCTGGTCTAATGTACCTTCTTGCCATAGGTCTACTATCGCTGGTCTAATGTACCCTCTTGCCATAGTTTACTATTCCTGGTCTAATGTACCCCTCTTGCCATAGGTCTATCATCTCTGGTCTAATGTACCTTCTTTCATTTATGTCTTACTATCCTGGCCTAATATACCTCTTGGCCAATTGTTACTAACCCTGGTCTAATGTACCTTCTTGCCATAGTTCTACTATCCCTGGTCTAATGTACATTCTTGCCATATGTTACTATCCCTGGTCTAATGTACCCTCTTGCCATATGTCTACCATCCCTGGTCTAATGTACCTTTTGCCATATGTCTACCATTCTGGTCTAATGTACACTCTTCCCATATGTCTACTATCCCGGTTAATGTACCTTCTTGCCTATGTCTACTATCCCTGGTCTAATGTACACTCTTGCCATTTTCTACCATCACTGGTCTAATATACCCTCTTGCCATGTTTACTTATCCTGGTCTGATGTACCCTCTTGCCATAGTTCTAACATCCTGGTCTAATATACCCTCTTGCCATAGTTCTACTATTCCTGGTCTAATATACCCTTGCCATAGTTCTAACATCCCTGGTCTAATGTACCCTCTTGCCATATGTCTACCCCTGGTCTAATGTACCCTCTTGCCATATGTCTACCATCCCTGGTCTAATGTACCCTCTTGCCATATGTCTACCATCCCTGGGTCTAATGTACACTTTGCCATATGTCTACTATCCTGGCCTAATATACCCTCTTGGCCTATGTCTACCATCCCTGGTCTGATGTACCTTCTTGCCATATGTCTACTATCCTGGTTTAATGTACCCTCTTGCCATATGTCTACATCCCTGGTCTAAATGTACCCTCTTGCCATAGTTCTAACATCCTGGTCTAATGTACCCTCTTGCCATATGTCTACCATCCCTGGTCTAATGTTCCCTCTTGCCATAGTTCTAACATCCCTGGTCTAATGTACCCTCTTGCCATATGTCTACTATCCCTGGTCTAATGTACCCTCTTGCCATATGTCTACCATCCCTGGTCTGATGTACCTTCTTGCCATATGTCTCTATCCCTGGTTTAATGTACCTCTTGCCATATGTCTACCATCCCTGGTCTAATGTACCCTCTTGCCATATGTCTACCATCCCTGGTCTGATGTACCTTCTTGTCATAGGTCTAACATCCCTGGTCTAATGTACCCACTTGCCATAGTTCTACCATCCTGGTCTAATGTACCTCTTGCCATAGTTCTAACATCCTGGTTAATGTACCCTCTTGCCATATGTCTACCTTCCCTGGTCTGATGTACCTCTTCCCATAGTTCTAACATCCTGGTCTAATGTACCCTCTTGCCATATGTCTACTATCCTGGTCTAATGTACCTCTTGCCATATGTTACCATCCCTGGTCTGATGTACTTCTTGCCATATGTCTACTATCCCTGGTTTAATGTACCCTCTTGCCATATGTTACATCCCTGGTCTAATGTACCCTCTTGCCATAGTTCTAACATCCCTGGTCTAATGTACCCTCTTGCCATATGTCTACTATCCCTGGTTTAATGTACCCTCTTGCCATATGTCTACTACCCCTGGTCTAATGTACCTCTTGCCATAGTTCTAACATCCCTGGTCTAATGTACCCTCTTGCCATGTATATCATCTCTTGTCTAATATACCCACTTGCCATGGATTAATCGTATCTTTCACGTCACCATTACTTCCACAGTGTCTTCGTTTATATTTTTCTTTCCCTTTTTTCTTTTTACACATTATATTTGAGTTTATGTACTTTTTATCACCTCTTTTTACTACCTGTTGATGCAATACACATACATGATAATTACTCTAATGGAGTAGAATCATTGATTAGTTGGACTATGGTAATAGCTTATTTGGGCCACGTTTTGTGTTCATGAGGACTATTAAAGATAATAGACATGCTGTCAAACATGAAGTCGGCCAAACCAATCCTTTTGTTTGCTGAGGTCTGGATTGCTTAGGTTATGATTGTTTTTGTGCTATAGGCTAGGTTGTGTTGGGTGCTTAGGTTAGTTCAGGCTAAGCTAGGCTAGTTTAGGTTAGCCTAATATTTTTTGTGTCTTTCTGTGCATCGCTAGTTCTTCACACAGCTTGAGGAAACGTTTACAACCATCCTAAACGGAGTGCCACAACAACGGGGTTGAGTTAGTACGCCTTGTTAAAATTCCAAGAAGGAAATCGTGTCCTAATGTAATTTGGGATTAACACTATTATTTTAATTGCAGGTAATAACAGGTACCCTTTGTTTGACTTGTTTGACCGATGAATTTAGGTATTCATGATACTAAGGACACTTTTTTGTAGAGCATTTTTACATTAGACAAATATTTTTTTTAATGTATTCAGAATTGTTTGAGGTAAAAATATCAATTTAGCTAAGAAAAGGAAAGTGTTAGGATATGAAAATTTGCTTTTCAATTTCAAGCAATATAGAATTATAGGTAATATAACTAAATTTTATCGAAGGGAGATTGGGAATATATTTAGGAAAAGTCATTCTTAAAATTCTTGGCTTGAAATTGAACCCCAACCCACCAGCAATCATCAAACCCGTCTAAATCAGTATTTTCTTTAAGACCACGTGTCCACAGACACAGATCACAGTCTTAGCCATGTGTATATCTTAATTTAACGGAACCTCTATTTGTATGTTATTTCTATAAAGTGATGCAGTCATAGCAGTATGGGGACGGGTAAAGGCACTGTGGTGTAGCTCACTTCTATCAGAACAATCTGTCACAGAGGACACATAACACAACTTACCCAACATGAAGGTACTAAGGGACGTAGAAACATGTGGTTTCAGTTCACTTCTATCAGAGCCCGATCATCAGACTACCGCATATGGCTCCAACTTCCCATCATCAGTGCGAGGACACACAGCCATCGCTCTGAGACACGGAATTCAGACGTTCACTTGACAGGAATCAACCTGAAAAACTAACTTCGCATACAAATATGTATATGTTTATAAATATCACCTTTAGTTACGGTACTGGTACTCGAACTTTTTGCCTAAGATAAAAATATGAAAAGCGTGAGTAGGTATGAGAATTACCAAAATTCCTCTGGAAGAGGTAAAAATGTTTGAAAAAACTACAAACTACAAACATTCATTTAGTAATAAATCTTATCTCCTGTATACCAAGTTAAATTACTACTATTAAGAGTTGTCTTAAGACAGGTGCATTTCTTTTGTCAGTTAATCAGATCACCAATGTTCCCTGTCTTCTGTCTCCTCCTTCAACTGCCAGAATGTTTTTTTTCCCTTCAAGTCATCAAAATTTAATCCCCCTTTTCCCCCAAACCCCCTTTTCCCCAAAAAACCTTGCCTTTATACGTTTTCAAAAGAATGTTCCTTCAAGATTGCCGATACAGTTTTTTTTGTACCTAATAATAACAAAAAATGTTTATTTTGGATTATTATTTGTCATTGTCGTCCAACGATTTTTTTAATTTTTTATTCTTGACACACTTTGAATCCTCCAGGTGTTTTTTCCCTCTTCTGAGAGTCAACGTTCTGTTGCATGCAGTCCGATACCGCAATTTTTTATAAATTTAAATTACTTCCTCACCCCAAATCATCGGTGTCAAAAGTAATTCTTGTTTTAAAAACTTCTCGGCCTTGGACCTTGCCCCGATTTTTTGGGGTAGTTGGCCTCCTTTGCCAGATACTTCCCAGGTCAAGGTAGGGGGTGGTGGTACAGTCTGTTAGCGTACCATCAAGATCCCAAACTAAGCACCACAACCCCAGTCGCCATTTTACAAATATGATGAAAAACCCAAAGGGGGTTTTGTTTGGATATTCGCTACAAGCCCAATTATTCCCTGTCTCCCCGAGAAGTATCAACTATGCCAGGGAAAGTTCAGTAAATAAAATTATGTACAAACAAAACGAAGTGAGGTAAAAAACATTGAACGCTAATTTATTTGTGTGGAAATTTAAGGGAAACCATATATTAAACATCTCTAATAAACTGGGGACTATCATTCTCCTATTAACTAACATAATTATGTTAAGCCAGGCTAAACGAGGAATAGAAACGACCGCATCCCCGCAAACTTATTAAATGTCAAAATAGGTAAATTTAACCTACGCTGCTATTCAAAAGATTAAATGTTAGAAATATTTCCCAAAAACCCCAGTTTACAACATTTGCTCGCTAACGCCCGAAACCTTAAATATTTTTGGGGTTCTTTTTTTGTGATTTTTCTTTCACTCATTAACCACATTAAAAAATCATAGGGATATAAGTAATTGAAATTTTTTCACTTGCCGTTTATAAACAAAAATATGCAAAAATGTCCTATAGAGGAGCATAAATAGGAGCATTTTTTTATATGGAATAACCTTAAATCCCAACCAATATTTACAAAACCCCCGAAAAATTGTAAAACAACAACCGGGAAATTACACCATTGACTGATCGTAACTGTTTTTCCTATAAACAATCAAACTAAAAAGGGCATCTAACAAATTTTTCCCCTGGCCTTTTTTGCACAAGAATAAAACCCCTTAGCTAAATTTTTTTCAAAATTGGACATCGCCCCCCACCATTAAAACCCCTAACCTGAATATTAAAATAAAGGGCTATTGCCCCAAGTTTACAACCCAAACCCGAATTTATAATAATATGGCTGTCTGCCCCAAAAGTTACAACCCAAAACTAATATTTAATAATGGCATGTCTAAAAAATTTACAACCCTAATGAATATTATAATAAACTGGCATATTGCACCAAGATTAAAACCCTAACCTGAATTTATAATGCGGGTCTAAGATTAATTTCCTGTCACCCTAGGGACTTACGTTCTATTAGCCTAGGCCCACTATAGCCTATTGAGCCCAACGTTATCGGCCCAAAAGTGCTTTTACAAACAAAATTTTATTGTTTCTCGTGGGAAACAAGGGAAGGGAGAGAATTAATCATAATCGGCACTAAATCCAATCATGAAGTTATATTGCCCAAGCGCGTGTGCTAGCGTGGGTTGGACGGACACACAGTCAAGGGGGGGGGAGTCACTTCGGGCCGCGGGGGAAGAGAGCCCTTTTTTCAAATTTTTTTCGCGCTGAGCGCTTTTGATAGAGTACGTTCACAAAAAATAGAGCACGTTAAATGTCCTTTCCCCACAAGAGTTCGATGTTTGTTGACGGGGGTTTGTTGATGTGGCGGATCATTGTGTTGTACGAGAATCCAGCCGGTTTTCCCTTGAATAGGGTGGTAAGTATGTGTTTGTGCCGGGTTGTCTCTCCAGGTACCAGGTACTTGAATTTTTTTATGTTTTCCAAATTTTGGTTTCCCAATTTTGATTCTCAGTGGTCTTATTTTATTGAGCTCCCCTGATTTTTCAAAATTTTTAACTCTATGCCCTACAAATCCCCGTATCCACCGCTGGCCATTTTTTCTTACATTTTCTTTTTTTCTCCATCATTCAGCCTAAACCTTCATTGCTGTCCCAGGTAGATGTTTTTAATAACCCTTTTGTCCCTCCAGTTGATGCCAATCTTCCCGAGAATTTGGATTTACCTTACACCCCCTTTTTTCCAATAGATAATACAATATAGAACTTCTTCCATGGGCCTTTCAATACTCCCTTTAAATAACCCTCAACATCCCAAAAAGAGTTTCTGGTTCCTTTTCCTCTTCTGAATTGGAAGTAGCCATCTTTCAACTTTTTTCTATGTTCTGTTCCAGTTGCATATTGGGGACTCTTTCCAAGATCTTCCTCACATGAGAAATGAGGATGGTGTTTCTGTTGCCGTGCATTTCTTGGCTTGTTTCTTTTTCTTTAGGGCCCCCATGGTTGCGTAAAGGAAATCATGGGCCTTTCTCTTTTTGTAGATCTAAGTTATATATTGTTGTATAGCCATTAATCCTTAATGATTTATAGAATTCAATGTAGTAAAAAAAAAAAAAGAAATAAAATGAGAATGAAAGTTAGAACATTTTTATGGAATTTAATGAGCAAATTTTTATATAAGTTATAAAAAAAATTGAATAAATATAATTAATTCTGTATTATGATAACATTTAAAAGAACTTCATTAGCTTTTTAAATAATGATTAATTTTAAAAATTCCGGGGATAAAATTTGTGGCCACTGAAAAAAATTGTTTTTTTAACAGTTATTTGTTTTTTTGATTAGTTTGAAAATTTTTGGGTATTTTAAGGGTCTGGTTTTTCCGGTTTAAAAAATTTTAAATTGTTTTTAACCCTATAAAAGTGAAAAGTTAAAAAAATAATGGGATGGATTAATTTCTGTGCTCAAGATGTAATTGTTTAAGCTTGAATATTAAGAAATTTTTTTTTTTTCTTTACATTTTAAAAATTTTTTATTTTTGTTTTTGGTTTTTTCAAAAAATTTTTGGTTAAACTTTTGGTTTCTGAAATTGTTAATCATAGTTAAATTTTGGCAAATTTGGAGTGATTTCATTGGAAAAACACTGGTGTTGAACCACTTTACTAGCGGTATTTTTTTTTTTATTGTTTGGGTTTTAAAAAAAATTTCTTACATTTGTCGGGTTGGTGCATTAAGATTTTTAAAAAATTTTTAAAAAATATCGAATCCCAAGAAAAAATAAAAAAGTTCCCTGAGGTTTTGGGGGAAAGGGACATCAACGACGGTCCGCTGACCGGGTTGGGCCGGAAAGACCCGAGAACTTGTACGAAAAAACCCCCGAGAGGATAAGCACCCTTGTGGTAGTCGGGGGTGAAGTTTAGACCAAAAACCACAGCCTTCGAGTCCCCAAAGCAAAACCTGTCAAAAAACCATTTTTTTGTATAAAAATTTTACGTTTTTTAACACAAACAATACACAGCCCCCAAATAAGAACACTATCAACAACCATTTGTTTGTAACAATAAAAAAACCTTTATATCACAAAAAACCCACATTTCCCCAAAAACACGGGTCAAAAACTTTTTGATTGTATACAAAAAAAAACTATAAATCACAAACATGAAACAGTCACCAGCAAGAACACTGCCAACAACCTTTTTATTTTAAAACAATAAAAACCAAAAATTCACAAACAATAGCCAGCACCAGAAAAGAACACGGTCAACAACCCAAATTTTATGGATACAAAAATTACCTATTATTAACAAACAATACACAGTCACCAGAAAAGAACACTTCAAAAACCCTTTTAAAAATTTTGTAAACAAAAAAACCATTTTTCACAAAAAAATAGCACAGCACCATAAGAACACTGCAAAAAACCTTTTGGAACTGTAACAATAATACCTTTAAAAATCACAAAACCTTTACACAATCCCCACATAAACCTGTCAACAACTACTTGTTTGAACAAAAAAAATTTTTAAAATAACCCACAACAATAACTGTCACCATTAAAAAACACTGTCAAAAACCCCAATTGTTTTAATATAAAAAAAACCCTTTTTAATATCAAAACTATAGCACAGTCACCAGAAAAACAATCCCAACAACCTTTTTAAAAATTTTATACAAAATACCTTTAATATAAAAAACAATAACAATTTAAAACCAGCAAAAACCCACTGCAACAACTACTTTATTGAAATACAAAAATACCTTTATATAAAAAACCCAAAAGCACGGTCACCATAAGAAAAATTGTCAAAACCATTTAATTGTATACAAAAAAAAAAACATTTAATGTACAAACAATACACAGTCACCAGCAAAAACACTGTCAACAACCATTTGACTGAAATACAAAAATACATTTATTCACAAACAATCCACAGCACCAAAAGAACACGTCAAAAAAAAAACCTTGTTTGGTATAGAATAATACCTTTAAACAAAAACAATAGCACATCACCAGTAAAAAAACTGCCCCAAAAACAAAGATTTGTTTGGGTAACAAAAAGCATTAAAATCACAAACAATATTTCAGTCCCCATAAAACACTGCAACAACCTTTTGTTTTGTAAACAATAATCCCTTTTATATCACAAAAATTTAACCCCAGTCACCAGCTAAAAAACACTGTCAACAACTACTTGATTGAAATAAAATTTATATCTTTAAAATCCCCAAAACAATAGCAAAAGCCCGAAGAAAATGTCAAAAAAAACCTTTTTATTGTAACAAAATACATTAAACAAAAACCTATACACAGTCACCAAAGAAAACTTCAACAACACTTGTTTGTAAAAAAAAATAATACCTTTAAATCAAAAACCAAACACATCACCAGCAAAAAAACGCAACAACCATATGTTTGTATACAATAAAAACATTTATATAAAAAAAAACAAAAAACACTTTCACCATAAGAAACTGTCAACAACTACTTAAATTGTATCAATAATACCTTTTTTATACAAACAATACACAGTAACCATAAAAAACACGTAAAAAAAACCCAAATTTTAATTGTAAAACAAAAATACCTTTATATCACAGAAAAAAGCACAGCCCCACCGGGGCAAGAACACGTCAACAACTTTTTGTTTGTATCCCGTAATACCATTATATCACAAACAATAGCACAGTTCCCCCCGTAAAACACTTTTCAAACAACCTTTGATTGTAAAAAATAATACTTTTAAAATCAAAAACAATACACATCACCAAAGTAAAAAAAAACTGTCAAAAACTACTTGATTGATACCATAAACCATTTATAAAAAAAACAATAGCAAAAGCTTCAGAAAGAACACTGTAAAAAAACCATTTGATTGTAAACAAAAAAACATTTAATACACAAACAAAACACAGCCCACCAGTAAGAACACGCCCAACAACTACTTGATTGTATACAAAATTTACCATTATTCACAAAAAAATAAAAATAGCCCCGCCAGAAAAAAAAAACACTGCCCAAAACCATTTGATTGTATAAATAATCCATTTATATCACAAACAATACACAGCCCACCGTAAAAAACACTGTAAACCCAACTACTTGATTGTATCCCAAAAAAACCTTTATATCACAAACAATCCCACAGTCCCCGCAAGAACACTGCCCAAAAACCCTTTTGATTGTATACAATAATACATTTTTTATAAAAAACAATATACAGTCATCATAAAAAAACTTTTCAAAAACACTTGATTGTAACAATAATACCATTAAAAATTCACAAAAAATAGCAAAGTCGCCAGTAAGAAACATTGCCCAAGAACTATTTGATTGTATACAATAATACATTTTTTATCAAAAACAATACACGTCCCCAAATTAGAACACTTCACCAAACTATTTGTTTTGAATCAAAATCCCTTTTAAATATTACAAACAATACCCCGCACCACAAGAACACTGTCAACAACCTTTTAAATTTATAAAAAAAATATTTTTATATCACAAAAAAATACACGTCACCCAGAAAAAACACTGTCAAAAACTACTTTTTTTGTAAAACAATAATACCTTTAAAAATCACAAAAAATTTCACAGTCACCAGCAAAACACTGTCAAAAACCCCATTTGATTGTATACAATAATACTTTTTAAATCACAAAAAAATCCCAGCCCCCCAGTAAAAACACGTCCCCCAACTACTTAAAGTATACAATAATCCTTTTTATATCAAAAACCCAATTTACACAGTCCCCAAACAAGAACCTGTAAAGCAACCTTTGATTGTATACAATAATCATTTAAAATCAAAAACCAATACACAGTAAACCCCATAAGAACACGTCAAAACTACTTGATTGTATAAATAAAAACCTTTTTAAAAATTTTCACAAACAAACACATTCGCCAGTAAGAAACACTGTCCAAAACCTTTTTGATTTATAAAATAATACCTTTATATCACAGACAAAGAAACAGTCACCAAAAAAAACTGTCAACAACTATTTTTATTGTATAAAAAAATACCATTATATCACAAACAATAGAAAAAGTCGCCAGTAAAAACACTGCCCAAAAACCCAAATTTGATTGTATACAAAAAACATTTAAATCAAAACAATACACAGTCACCAGCAAAACACTGTCAACAACTACTTGTTTGTATCCCAATAATCCCTTTAAATCACAGACAATAAAAACTTTCCCAGGGGGAAAGGGAACACTGTAAACAACAAATTATTATTTTTATTTTATTTTTTAAATTATTATTACACCGCGCTTACTACCCGTTCGTGTTGAAACGCATTTAAGGGCAAATTTTAAAAGGGAGGGTGTTTGTGAAAAGAAATGGGGGCCCTTTACAGTTTTAAATTGGGGAAACCCGAACCACGGGTAGACCCTGGCTTTCCCCAAAATTTCACAAATTCTTCCAAGGTAAAGGGAAAGGGTTTTTTGGGGTATCAAATAAATTTTTCCCGGGGACCGGGGGTTTTAAAACAACAACATTTGATTGTAAAAAAATAATACCTTTAAAAACACAGACAATACACATCACCTTAAAAAACACTTTTTCAACAACTACTTGTTTATATAAAATTTAATACCATTATACCTAAAACCCAATAGCACAGTCCCCAGTAAGAACACTTTTTCAACAACTATTTGATATTTATAAAAAAATACCTTTATACACAAACAAAAAAAAAACCCCAGTCACCAGTAAAAAACACGTCAACAACAACTTGATTTATATAAAAATTTACCAGTATATCACAAAAAAATACACAGTCACCACAAGAAAAACGGGTCAACCCAACCATTTGTTGTATCCCAAATTTTTATTACATTTAATCACAAACAATACACATCACCATAATAACACGGGTCAACAACTACTTAAATTGTAAACAATAATAGCTTTAAAATAACACAAACAATAGCAAAAGTCGCCAAAAAAACACGTAAAACAACCTTTTGGATTTATACAATAAAAACCATTATATCCCCAAAAAATTTGGCAAGTCCCCCAGTAAGAACATTGTCAACAACCATTTGATTGTAAACCCAAAAAAACTTTTAAAATATCACAAACAAAACACATCAGCAGTAAGAACACTGCAACAACTCTTAAATTGTATAAAAAAATCCCTTTTAATATCACAAAAAATACACAGTCACCACAAGAACACTTTAAACAACCTTTTGATTGTATACAATAAAAAAAAAAAAACATTTAAAACACAAACAATACACAGTCCCCAATAAGAACCCCTGTCAACAAACTACTTGATTGTATACAAAAAACCCTTTTAATTCACAAAAAAAATACAAAACCCCCAGTAAGTACACTGTCAAAAAACCATTTGTTTGAAAAAAATAATAGCATTTTTACCCACAAACAAAAAGCAAAGTCCCCATAAAAAACTGTCAAAAAACCTTTTGATTGAAAAACAAAAATCCCTTTAAATATCAAGACAATCCCAAAACTGCCCACCAGCAAAAACCTTGTCAAAAACCCTCCGGGATTGTAACAATAATACCTTTAAATAAACAAACAATGCACATGGGCCTTAAGAACACTGTAAAAAAACCATTTTTTGTATACAATAATACATTAATATCACAAACAATACACGTCACCATAAAACACGTAAACCCAGCAAATTTTAAAATTGTATACAATAAAAACCTTTTTTTTTCCACAAACAATACACAGCCCCCAGCAAGAAAACGTCCAAAAACCCCCATTTAAATTGTAACAAAAATACATTTAAACACATACAATACACAGTCACCATAAAAACACGCCCAACAACTATTTTTTTTTAAATTGTATAAAATAATACCTTTATATCACAAAAAATGACGCACCAGTAAGAAAAAACTGTCAACAACCATTTATTGAACAAAAAATTTTTTAATCCAGACAATACACAGTCACCAGCAAGAACACTGTCAAAACTACTTGAATGATATCAATAATACCATTAAAATCACAAACAAAAGCACATCCCCAAGTAAAAAAACACTTTTCCCCCAACCATTTGTTTGTATACAAAAAACATTATATCACAACAATACCCAGCCCCCAAAGTAAAAAACACTGCCCAAAACAACTTGTTTGTATACAATAATACCTTTAAAATTTCACAAACTTTAGCACAGTCACCAAAAGGGGAACACGTCAACAACCATTTTTTGGGTAACAATAATACTTTTTAAAATCACAAACAATACCCAGTCCCCAGAAAGGGAAAAAACTGTCAACAACTACTTGATTGTATACAAAAAACCATTAAAATACAAACAATAACACATTGCCAAAAGAACACTGCAACCCCAATTGTTTGGGTAAAAAATAAAAAAATTTTTTTCACAAACAATAACCAGTCCCCTTTAAGAACACTGCAACAACTACTTGATTGTAAAAATTAATTCCTTTAAAATCACCCCAATACACATTCCCCAAACAAAAACCACTGTCAAAAACCATTTGATTGAAAACGTAAAACATTTATTTCACAAAACAATCCCCCTCCACCATAAGAACCGTCAAAAACTACTTGTTTGGGTATACAAAAATCCCTTTTATATCCCCAAACAAAAGCACATTTAAACCAGAAAGAACATGCCCAACAACCATTTGATTGAAAATACAAAATACCATTAAAATCCCCAAACAAAAGCACATTCCCTTTAAAAACACGAAAACAACCATTTAAATTGTAAACAAAAATACTTTTATATCCCAAACAAAAACACACCCACCAGAAAAAACCACTGTCAAAAAATCTTGATTTGTATACAAAAAATTACCTTTATATCCCAAAAAATAGCACATCACCAGTAAGAATCTGCCCAAAAAACCTTTTTGATTGTATACAAAAATACTTTAAAATTCACAAACAAAAGCAAAAAGTCACCAGTAAAAAACACTGTCAAAAACCCTTTTAAATTGTATACAAAAATTTATTTTAATATCACAGAAAAAATAGCACATAAACCAAAAGAACACTGTAAAACAACAAAACTTAAATTGGGTTACAAAAAAACCCCTTTATATCACAAACAATAAAACAGTCCCCTTTAAAGAACCTGTAAACCCAACTCTTAAATTGTATACAAAAATCCCTTTTATATCACAAACAAAAAACAGTAAACCATTTAGAACACTGTCAACAATTTCTTTATTGTATACAAAATCCCCAAAATTATATCACAAACAATGGGCACAGCGCCAGAAAAAACCACGTAAAAAACCCCCATTTGATTGTATACAAAATACTTTAAAAATCACAAAACAATACACATCACCAGTAAGAACACTGCCCAACAACAATTTTTATTTGAAATACAAAATACCATTATATCACAAACAATAAAACCACAGTCCCCAAAGTAAGAACATGTAAACCCCCCCCATTTAAAATGTAACAAAAATTTACTTTTTATATCCCCAACAATACACATTTAAACCCAAAGTAAGAACACTGCCCAAAAATTTATTTTGTTGTATATAAAAATCCCTTTTAAAAATCACAAACAATACACATCACCAAAAAGGGAAAAAACTTTTCAACAACCATTTGATTGTAAAACAAAAATACATTTTTACCCACAAAAAATACAAAGTCCCAGAAAATAACACTTTAAACCAACAAATTTGGGTTTGTAACAAAAATTTCCCTTTAAAAAAACACAAAAAAAAGCACAGTCCCCAGGTAAGAATACTGTCAACAACCATTTGATTGTATACAAAATACCTTTAAATATCCCAAAAAAATCAAAAGCCCTCCGGAAAAGAACATTTGTCAAAAAAACCCCCAAATTTGATTGTATACAATAATACTTTTATATCACAAACAAAACAACCCCCACCATAAGAACACTGTCAACAACTACTTGATTGAATACAATAATACCCTTTATACACAAAAAAAAACACATCACCATCAAGAACACTGCCCAAACAACCATTTGTTTTGTATACAATAATACATTTATATCACAAACAAAAACACTGTCACCAATAAGAACACGGGCCCAAACAACTATTTGATTGAAACCCGTAATACCTTTATATCACAAAACAATAGCCCCGCACCATAAGAACACGACAACAACCTTTTGATTGATAACAATATTTGCATTATATCACAAAAAAAGGGCCGGCACCATTAAAAACCTGCCCAACAACCATTTAAATTTGTATACAATAATCCTTTTAAAACCACAAAAACAATAGCACAGTCACCACAAGAACATGTCAACAACTACTTGTTTTGTATAAAATAAAAACCATTAAACAACAAGACAATACACATTCCCATTAAGAACAGGGTAAAAAAACCATTTAAATTTAACAATAATACATAAAAATTCACAAACAATACACAGTCACCAGTAAAAACCACTGCCCAACAATACTTGATTGATACAATAATCCCTTTTATACCCACAAACTATCCCACATCACCATAAGAAAACTTCAACCCCCCATTTGATTGTATCCCAAAAATACATTTTATCACAAAACAATACACATCCCCATAAAACATGTCAAAACTACTTAAATTGAATACAAAAATTACCTTTATAATCACAAACAATAGCACAGCACCAGAAAGAACACGGCATCAACCATTTGATTGTATACAATAAAACCTTTAAATCACAGACAAAAAGCACAGCCCCCAGAAAGAACACTGCCCAAAAACCCTTTGTTTGGGATACAATAATACATTTATACACAAAAAATCACAGTCACCAGTAAGAACCCCTGTCAAAAACTACTTAAAAAGTATAAAATAATACCTTTAATCAAAACAATACACAGTCACCATAAGAAAAACTGTCAACCCCATTTGATTGTAACAATAATAAAATTTTATCAAAACAATAAAAACAGTCACCAGTAAGAAAACTGCCCAACCCAACTACTTAAATTGTATAAAATAAACCATTATATCACAAAAAATTTCCCCCAAAAGTCACCAGTAAGAACCCCTGCCCCCAAAACCAAATTGATTGTATACAATAAAAATTTATTTTAAACAAAACAAACAAAACACCAGAAAAAACCCCGGGTCAACAACACTTGATTGTATACAAAATACCTTTTAAATCACAAACAAACACCAGAAAAACCAGCAAAAAAACCCCTTTCAACAACCTTTGTTGAAAACGAAAATACATTTATATCACAAAAAATACACAGTCACCAGTAAAAACACTGTCAAAAAAATTACTTTTTGAATACAAGAATACCTTTATATCACAAACAAAAAGCACAGTCACCAAAAGAACACTGTCAAAAAAACCCCCATTTTTTGTATCCCAAAAAACCCAATTAAATCACAAACAAAAGCACAGTCGCCAGTAAGAACACTGCCCAAAAAACCCCTTTGATTGTATACAATAATACATTTAATTACAAACAATACACAGTCCCCATAAGAACACTGTCAAAAACTACTTTTTTGTATAAAATAAAAACCTTTATATACAAACAAAAAACACAGTCACCATAAGGGAATACTGTCAAAAACCATTTAAAATTTGTAAAACAAAAATAAAAATTTAAAATCAAAAACAATAGCACAGTCACCAGTAAGAAAAAACCTGTCAACAACCATTTGATTGTTAAAATAATACCTTTATATCACAGACAATAGCACATCACCCAGTAAGAACACGTAAACAACAAACTTATTGAAAACCCAATAAATCCCCATTATATCAAAAACCAATAGCACAGCCCCCAGAAAGAACCCCTGTCAACCCCCATTTTTGTTTGTAAACAAAAATACATTTAAAATTTCACAAAAAAAATTTTCAGCCCCCTTAAGAATCCTGTCAACAACTACTTATTGAATACAATAATCCCAATTAATCAAAAACAAAAAGCACGGTCGCCATTAAAACACTGTAAACAACCTTTTTGAAGGGAAATACAAAAATCCCCTTTAATCAAAAGACAATGGGACGTCACCAGCAAAAACACGTCAACCCCACTTAAATTTAAACAAAAAACCATTATATCACAAACAATAGACAGTCGCCAGTAAGAACACTCAAAAAAACCATTTGTTTGTATACAAAATACATTTATACCCACAAACAATACACAGCACCGAAAAGAACACCTCAACAACTACTTAAATTGTTTTACAATAATACCTTTATACACAGAAAATTTAACACGGGCCCCAGAAAAACCCCTGTAAAACAACTTCTTGATTGATAAAAAAATTCCCAAAAATATCACAGACAATACACTTCACCAGAAAGAACACTGTCAAAAAACTACTTGTTTGTAAACAAAAAAATTCCCTTTAAAATCACAAACAAAACCCCATCCCCAGTAAGAACACTGTCAACAACTACTTGATTGAAATAAAATAAAAACCAAATTATATCAAAAAAAAATAGCCCATTCCCAGAAAAGTTTACTGCCCAAAACCCATTTAAATTGTATACAAAATTTACTTTTAAAAATCACAAAAAATACACAGTCACCATTAAAAACAACTGTCAACAACAAATTGTTTGGGTATACAAAATCCCAAATTATTCACAAACAATACACAGTCACCAGTAAGAACCTGTCAAAAACCCCTTTGATTTTATACAATAATACTTTTTATATCACAAACAATACACGTCACCAGAAAGAACACTGTCAACAACATTTTATTGTAAATTAAAAATAATCCCTTTTAAAATCACAAACAATACACAGTAACCAGCAAGAAAAACGGCCCCAAAAACCATTTGTTTGGGTAAAACGATAAAACTTTTATACCCACAAACAATACACAGTCCCCCAGAAGAAAACTGCCCAACAACTACTTGTTTGGGTATACAAAAAATACCTTTATTTTCACAAACAATAGCACAGTCACCATAAGAACACTGTCAACAACCATTTGATTGTATACAATAAAAACCAAATTAATCACAAAAAAATAACACAGTCGCCAGTAAGAAAAATTTTCAACAACCTTTTTAAATTTATAAAAATAAACATTTATATCAAAAACAATACACAGCCCACCATTAAGAACACTGTCAACAACAAACTTGTTTTGTATATAATTTAATACCTTTTTATCACAAACAATATCACAGCCCACCTTTAAAGAATACTTTTCAACAACCATTTAAATTTATACAATAATAGAATTATATCAAAACAAAAAGGAAACAGTCACCAGTAAGAACCTGTCAACAACCTTTTTGGTTTGTATACAATAATCCCTTTTTTATCACAGACAAAGCACAGTCACCAGTAAGAACCCCTGTCAACAATTTTACTTGTTTTTATACAATAATACCATTAATCACAAACAATAGCACAGTCCCCAAAGCAAGAACACCTTCAACAACTATTTTGATTGTATAAAAAAAAAACCTTTTTTAAAACACAGACAATAGCACAGTCACCATTTAAGAAAAACGGGCCCAACAACCATTTGATTGAAACAATAATATTTAAAACCATTTCAGCCTTGTAAAAGGCAGTGCGGAACTGCAGTACCCCTATTTCCACTTGATATTACCCAATAGTTTTTAATAAAAAAAAGTCCTTTTTTCTTTAATTTTTTCCCTTTATTTTTGATAAAATTTAAAAATTTTCCCTTTAATTTTTAATCCAGTACTTCATACCCAAACCCCCAGTTTTTTAAAAAGATACAAATTTTTTGGGTATGGAACTGACGCTTCACAGTGCCGGGAAACGGGTTTTTTGCCTTTTGTGCGCAATGCGCGAAAGGAAGGAGGGGGGGGGGGGGAAAAATTAAAGGGCCCCCGGGACTGCCAGTTAGAAGAGCACTGTTGCTCCGCAGTCCCGGGCCCCTTTGGCGTGATGGGGAAAGGGGGGAGTTTTATTTACTCATCGTGTCGTGATTAAAAACTATTCCCCTATTCTTAAATTTGGATAAATTTAGAAAAGTGTAGATATATATTAAAAGAGGGCTTCCAGCTATTCTATTTGATTAAATTTTTTTTTTCGGTTTTTTTAATTAACAGAAATAATAAATGCGTTTTCCATATTTTTGATGGAAAAAAATTTTTCTCAATTGTCATTAAAAAGATAAAGGGGAAAAATTTTATTGAATTTTTTGCGAAAATTAAAACAAAAGAATGGTTTTTTTTTCCTTTTTTAAAGAATAGATAAATTTTTAAAACTTTAAACTTTTTAAATTTAAAAAGTAAAAACTTTTTGGGTTTTTTGTTAAAAATTTTAAAAATTTCCTGAAAAAATTTTTCCTTTAATACTTTTTTTTTTCCTTTTACAAAATTTTAAAAAAAAGGGTTTAAAAATTGTTTTGGAGGAGCACCCCTACTAATTTTAGAAACTAGTTTGCCACTTTCCCCCAAAAACACAAACAATACAAAACCAAACCCTTTTTAAAAAAACACATTGTTACCGACAAATTTGACAAAACAATCGAAACAATTTCCAAAAATAATAAACAGAGGGGTTTTCCCTTACACTTTTTTTGATTTTCCATTTTATAGCACAAAACTCTTTTAAAGAACCTTAACCCAATTCAGGGGATTGAATTGGGGAAAAGACCATTGGGAATACCTAACGCAGATGGGTTTGGGCTGGATAGAATTTGCTCAAATTTTTAGATAGGGGTTTTGAATACAATATTTTTTGGGAAACACAATTTAGCATTTTTAACCCAAATTTCATATACAAACCCCAACCAAATTAAAAAGGTTAAACTGTTGTTTAAAACACTTGGGAAAATGGTATTTTTCAGATTCACCTCTTTTTCAAGCATTATGCCCCCTACCTTTATTTAAAGAGAACTTAAAAATAAAATTCTCGGCTGGAAAAAACGCCGTGTAGGGGTTTTTAAATTTTTAAAAAATTTTTACACTTAGACGGCCCCCCAAAAACCCTAAAAAAAACTTTAGATAGCCTCTTTTTCGGGGATTTTATTTTTGAAATATGTTTTTGTTACTGCATTTTTGAACACCTGGATGTTTTTTCCTTTGGGTTTTGACCTTGGGTCGGGGGGTTTTGGGAACTAACCCCCTTTGGGGTTTAATTTGGTAAACAAGAATTGCGAAAAAACTTTTAAAAATTTTCAATGGTACATTTTTTGTCTTTGTAACTGAAATTTTTCCCTTTATGTTTCATCTGTGTCATTATAAGTTTGAAAGATACCACTAAAAGTTACATAAGAAAATGTTTTTTATTTTTTGTGGGTATTTTTAACATTTAAATTTTTTTCTGTGTCAAAATGTATTTAAAATAAAAATATAAGCTTCAAAAAAACATTTAAATTTTTAAATTACATTCTATTTTACCCTAAAAATATTAATTTTACGTACTAACTATGGGTTTTATCTTAAAAAGCTAATCTTAATGGGGAAAAATAAAACCCCAAGGGTACATATTGTGGGCAGTTTAGCCTTAAAAACCACTTTTTCAAACATTTTTCTTACCCACCTTTCCAAACTGTGTCTATAAGCTTAAATAATGTAGCCCCAAAATCAAAACTAATATATAAAATTTATTATCAAAAGGGGGCAACAAACGTGTAAAAATAAAAGAGCCCCTTTCATATAAAGGGGTTCATTTCTCCAAAAGAAATGGGGCCATACCTTTCCACTCTTTTTCAAAGAAAATGTAAACTCACATAGGAACTTTTTTTTCCCCACAAAAGTTAACGATGTAACCCCCTGTGAAACGACGCACGTAGCCACCCCCGCCGACAATGAGGTATTCTGAAAGGGGGGAGGGGCAGCTAGTGTCGCAAAACCCAAAAATCTCATTAATCTGGACACAGCGCTCCTGTTGCCCCCTCAAAGGGTATTTTCCTCGTGGGGGATACCTCCCGGAGAAAACAAACGTTAACCTAGTGGCAACCAATTCCCGATTTAATCCTTAAATTGGCCCCAGCCAAATTTTTTAAAAAATTTGGGGCAACGTCTAATATATCAACATTATATAAATTTGTTCATATGGCTGTGCTCTGTCCTTCACCATTCTTGTACAATAAAGTCCCCTTTTACTATGGGCACCAAAAACCCCTCCTTTTAGTCCCCCGGTGGCTTTTCATTCCCTTGATACACCTTGAAAAAGATGTATTCACACGTCCAAACACAGACTCTGGGTTCAACAAGATAAAAGTACCCCCGAACATTGAACGATTTGTTACCTACTAAGCATTGGGTTTGGCCAGTCCCCAAAGGCCCAATTTTTTAAAAAAAATTTTTTTTTGGTTTAAAAATTTAATTAAAGAAAGTAGCCAAATACTGCCCCCAAACCTAACCAAAACTAATTACCACCTTTATGTTAAATTTTAAAATTAAAATTCCACAATATAAAAAAATTTTTTGTATTAAAAAAACCATAAAGGGGTTTTTACCTACCTCCATCGCACTGGTTTAAGTATCTGAGGGGCACAGTAAGCGCCTCTACAGCCACCGATTATCTCACATCTTTTAGCAAAACCCTGGATGTTTGGGTTGAAAACGTTTCCCCTTATATTGAAAACTTTCCGGGAGCCAAAATGACAAGCCATTAAAACTTACAACACACAAAAAATGATCATGGGGGAAACGAACAAAACCAAAAATTTAAACGGTATAATTTAGTTTACATAATTTGATAGAATATTTTTTATAGAAAAATTAAAAAAAAATCATAAAATTAAAAAAAAGTTAAAACCATATCCATATTTTAAGTGTTTAAAATAATAAAAAATATTTTAAAAAATAACCTAAAAAAAATGGCCTTTCGAACATTATTACTCTAGGGTTTTTTCTTGTAAACCAAAACAAATTTAAAAGGGTAATAAAAGTAAAAATTTTTCGATAAATTTTCAAAACCCAGACCCAACTAATTTACTTTTAAAAAAAAATTAAAAAATATTTTAAGTACAGGAGAACTCCACTTATCCAATCCCCGTCAACTGGGTTTGTTTTTCCCCCCGAAAAAAAAAATAAAATATAAAAAAGAAAACACTGTACTGAGTAAACGAAATTTGTTTTACCTTTTTGGGCGCCGAAAAAGGGGGTGGTGTTTTTGGGCCGGGGGCCCGCTCTGGGAAAACCCCAACCCCCCCCATTTAATTCATTCCCATTCTTGTTTACATAAACAAAAAGTTTTAAAAAATAATTTTTATTTTTTTACTACATACATAATGTGATTCCAAACCCCACTGTGATATTGCTAAAACAATTTAAAAAGTTATTTTATAGTAAATTTTTCGTTTTTTTTTTCGAACAATTTCCTTGAATTTAAAAGATTATTCAACCACCGGATAGTTTGAGGGTTTTACTGTATCTTCTTTTAAAACACCAAAATTTATAATAAAATTTGGGGAGGGGCCCATAAAGAATTTTTTTTTTTTCGTTTGTAAATATTTAACATTAACTTTTGAACACCAATATTCCATTAGTGAGCTTAAACCCAAAACCCCCCCCCTACTTAAATAAGGGGCCAAACCCAAAATTAATTTACAAAACAGTAAGGAATAAAATTAAAAAAAACAAAATTTTATCATAAGCAATTAGATCTCCACCTCGTACTAGAATTGATCATTTAAAATTTAAATTTAGGCCAAATTAAAAGAAATATTCCCGAATCTTTTTCCCCAAAACATGATTTGGGGTTTTTTAGTTTTTGGGGAAACATTTAAAATTTTTTCTTAAAAAAAAGAGACAAGACACAGAAAATAAAAAAATAAATTGGGACGGAAACCCCCCACGGACCCTTTTTCACAACCCTTGTTTTTAAAAAAGGAGATATTTTCCCATAACTCCCTAATATAAATTTTGAAAACCCCAATAAATAAAAGTAGCAAACCCAAGCACAAATTGCACTATTTTATGTAAAAAATTTTTGAGTCCCCGGGTTTTAAAATTTTAAAAATTTTATTTTTTTTAAAAAATTAATGTTTCCCCATTTTTATATTTTGGGGGAATAAAAAAGATCAAAGTTGGGCCCCAAAAGGGCAACACCTTTTTATTAAAAAATTTTTAAAATTCCCGGCTAAATTTTCGACATTTTATTTGTGTTGCAAATCTTTATGCCCTTTGCAACTATTACATTTTCATTTTTTAAAATTTTTACCAATAACAAATTTAAAAATTGAATTTTGAGTCTAAAATGGGGATATCATTTTTGTACAAAAAAATAATCATTAAAGATTTAAAATTTAAAATTTAAAAATTTTAAATTTCCCTATGGGGATTGTACATTAAAAGCGTTAAAAAAATAAAATAGTATCTCTTTTCAACTAAAACCACAAAATTATAAATAAAATTTTCCGATACCCCCGAAACGGTTTTGGTTTTTTATAAAATAAATTGATATAAACGTTTTTTTGTTTTTAAAAGTAAAAACAATTTGCAATGAAAAATTATTTACTATTTCAAATAGTTGCGTAGAAAACGGAAAATTTTGCTTCTGTAAATTTTCCCCAAAATTCATTTTTAATGGGGAAAAAGGGAAAAAGCCATTTTTTTTAAAACCCTTTAAACAACCCATAGATTTCAAATTTTAATCAAAATTGTTTGAGCCGATTTTTAGAAAATCCAAATTTTTTTTTTTCTTTTTTTCACTTTTTTAAACTTCTTTAATTTTTTAAATTTAAACAGACACACAGACAACGGAAATTTAAAAAACCTGTTTTTAGGGTTCAGGGGATCATTTAGACGTCAACATCCCTCAACAAAATTTAGGTTAGATTTTTATTTTTTTCGCAATACTTTAACTTTTTTTTTTCGCAAAAATTTTTAAAAAATTTTTATATAAAAAGAGGGGTTTTGTTTGGGGGAGCATTAGCCCAATATGACCCTTTAACAAGGGTACAAAAAACATTTTCTGTTATTTTTCCCCCCGGGTATGCCCCTTTTAATTTCCGATTAGGGGGGTTTGGAGTTTTTCCTGTAAAAATGAGAAGGTTTGACTTCCCCCCACCCCCCAACCGAGCCTAAAACATGTTTAATTTATAAAATTTCGGTTAAATTTTCGTTTTAAACGAAGATTTGGGGAAAAAACAAAGCAGGAAAGGGATTAAATTTCACATGTTGATTGCTAATTAATTCCCGTTCACAGCCCCCCCTCTTCTCCTCAAACAGTTGATTTTCGATAAGGGGGGGGTTTGGAAATACGGGAAATCAACCCGGAAACCCCCAAACCCCTCATCCCCGTTTCCCCGACATATCGATTTTTGGGTGATTGCCCAATTGCTAATTTATGATTGTTATCAGTTCCCCCGGCACGGGGTTTTTTAGCGTAATTTTTTTCCCCCCCCTCGCCCAAGCCGTGTCGAGTTTTCCCAAAAAAAACCCTTTGCGAGGACTAAAAGAATCTAGAGCAAAAATTCCAGCGAAACGTAGAAACAATGTTTTTATCGAACCCTTTGGGCCTGGGTTTTCCCCCCGGGCTTGATGATTTATTCCCCAAAAATATCAAAAACAATTAAAAAAAATAGACTAGGGTACAAGGGTTCAAATTTTTTACCCTTTTCGTCAAAATATTTAAACCCATATTAAAAGGGATTTGAATGGGGTATCAAAAACCCGTCCCCGGGTCAAATAATATTATTAGCACCCCCGTCCTTTCTAAAACGTGGGGGGTTATAAAAAAAAGGGCATACAGTTTTAAAAAGGGGAATCCAACAGCGGGGGAGGCGTTTAACCCGAACATGACCATTAATTTCAAACGACGCTCAAGGGAAAACTGTGGTTTTTTTTTCCCCCCGGAGGCATTTTAAATTATGATTGTTTTAAAAAATTGGTTTTATTACCGATTTATTTAGAGGGTTTCTTCTAGCTTTTTCCCCGCCCCCCCCCAAGCCGTGTCGATTTCTGTTTTCCCCTTTTTCCCCTAACGGGTTTTAAAAACGTGTTACGGCACCATTTCCCCCTTCCGATAAAAGTGTCAAAACCCTTTTCCCTCTTCCACTAACGGGTTTTAAAAATTTGGGGATGTCACCATTCCCTCCCTTCCCCTAACGGGTCAAAACACTTTTCCCCTTTCCACTAACGGGTTTTTAAAAACCTTTTAATTCACCATTCCATCTTCCACTAAAAGGGGGCAAAAACCCTTTTTCCCCCTTTTCCCCTACGGGTTTAAACCTTTTGATGGCAAACCAAATTTTCCCCCCTTTCACTAACGGCAAAAAACTTTTTCCTCTACCGCTAATGGGTTTTTAAAAACTTTGTCTTTACCATCCCCCCTTTTTTACTAACGGCTAAAAATTCCCCCCTTTTTCAACCCCCCCCCCGGGTCAAAAAACCCCTTTCCCCCACCACCACCACCCGGGGAAAACACCCCTCCCTCCCTTTAACCCCCTTCCCGATTTTTTGATGATTGCTAAATTTTAATGGATGAATTTAGAAGGGTTTTTTTAAACGTAGGCTTTCCCCCCCCCCTCCCCTAAGCCCTTTTTGATTTTCTTTTCCCCCGCTGGGAAATATAAATTTAGAGCCAAAATCTCTGGCGAGAAAGAAAAGTATTTTTTCTTCCCAAACTCATCAAGCTTTTTAAAAAAATGCGAAGGACAGAAAAAACAAGTTCAAAAACGGGTATTTTAACCCCCGTAACCAAAGTTTTTGGCGCAAGCTCTTCTGCATTGATGATTGCTTCCAATTTGATTTGCGAAGATAAACAACGGTGGGGGCGTCAAACAAATAATAGTTGTTATTGAGAAACATGGGAAAAAAAAAGCGGGGAGAGTATAAATGACATAAAATCATCAAAAAGTCGGGCTTTTTTAAATTTTTGCTTGCAACAAAAAAAAACACAAGATGATTTTTGAGCCCCCCCGGAAAATTTGGCTAAATTCGGGTATGTTTAAAGCGCTTTGTATTTTAAATGGATAGCTATTTTACTTATTACATCTTTGCAGAAACAGCGGTATTTACTCTTTTTATAGACCTTCAAGAAGATCAACCTCGGTGCCTGCATCATGGTGGCTCCCGATAGTCCAGATCTTTTGGGAGCTTTTTACCGAGGATGGAATTTGCTTGGCAGAAAACGACTGGTCCATGGGTAATTGAGCCCGCGATAATTTTGCAGGGTTTAATTTTTTACCCCCACCGTGATAGTATTAATATGTTTTATTTAATTTTAGATTATTGGGATGATGGGGGCGTGCACCACCCATGCAGGGGCCGCCACCTCCGAAATCGACGACTCGATCAGGTCTCAAACAGGGGTCACGTCCGTCGGGGATATAACGATATTTTGGCCGAAATCAAGCTGTTAAATCGCCTAATATGTAAACCCCGGAGACCCAGGAATAGTGTCAGCACCGCTAGAGTCTCAAGCATCGTCACAGCCGTCAAACCAGGCATAACGATGTTTTGGCAGAACTCGAGCGCTAGAAACACCTAAAAATGTAGTATAGCAGCTTATTTCAATCCTCGCTACAGCTCTTGGCCACATTCCAACAGAGAGAAAAATATGAGTGTCGTTTGCAATTAAACTAAACTTTTTCGATAGCATTCTATTGTTACAGGGGTTTAATTCTGATGCTATTAAAAACATGTTGTTTTTGATAAATTATCAAACAGCGTCAGGGTTTTGTGATTGATTGTTGCTTTTACTGGTTCAATTCCCAACGCATTTAAAAATGGTTGGTTTGCTAGTTCACTTGTACCGGGTTCAATTCCTGACGCGTTTAAAAATGTTGGTTTGGTTGTTCGTTTGTACCGGTTCAATTCCCGACCGTTTAAAATGTTGGTTTGCTAGTTCACTTGTACCGGTTCAATTATCGACGCGGTCAAAAATGTTGTTTTGGGTAGTCGCTTGTACCTTGTTCAATTCCCGATGCGATTAAAAATGTTGTTTTGATTAATTATCAATCACGTCAGGTTTGGGTGGTTGATTGGTCGCTTGTAAAGGGTTCAATTCCCGACGCATTAAAAAATTTTGGGTTGGTAGTTCGCATGTACAAGGTTCTATTCCCGACACGGTTAAAAAATGTTTTTTGATAAATTATAAACCCAAAACATTAACTTAAACAAACTGTTCCAAGATATAGGTCACTTGTAATTTAAAATCAAACACGTTGCTGAAACATTAACCAAACGAACTGAAAGTACTATTAGCAATAATATATTCTTGAGATGAATTATACAATTAGCTCTATCAGAACATTAACTTAAACAAACGGTTGAGAATATAGGTCATTTGTAAATTGAATACGAAACACATTGCGAAAACATTAATTTTAAATAGTTAGAATTCCCGACAAGTCATAAAGTATTTAAATAGATAAAATCCACGCAAGTCATGTGTTACAGTTGAAATGGATGGTGAAAAATGGTGGCACACCGATACCCATCGCAGCCGAATCGCCTCCGAGACAGGGAGAAGTGTTCGATCCCCTAGGCAACGGGGGCTCCCGCAACCCGTGGCCGGCCCCAAGTAGTGGCCCTGTAAATCAGGGAGGTGGAGCGTTGCCCAAGGATCCCCTCCGAATCGTAGAGAGAGAACAAAACCATTGAGGCGTTTCTTTTATACTGGTAGAAGAAGTTACCGTACATCTTGGTGCTCCGGCAAGCGATCGTGAAATCATTAAGTTGGCTTGAAGAACAAATTACGTTTTGCTCAATCGGCTGCAGGACCATGGTGTCAGTTTCCGACGACCATGTCGGCTTACTTTAAACCGTACGGGCTCAGCGTTGAACCCTGTGTTTGTCTCATTTAAAGGGGAGCAGACCATTAGAAAGCTCGAGCCGTCTCGATAACGTAAGTAGCGTGTTGCAGAGTAATAGTTTGTTTTTGAGTACGGCACCACTGTAAAGTTAAACTCAGCCATTTTAAGGAGCCTCGCCGGAAGGGAGAAGCTATTGTGATAAACTCTTCCCCCACACATATATCCCGTAATAACAAAGGAATCATTACGATTCCCAAAAAAGGCGACGATACACTTACCCTGCCCGTGCATTGGTCGTCGCCAAGGCTTTTGTTATAATAAAAGAGAACCGGGATGAAGGGACTGAAGCCTTTAAACAATTAAACGGGGTCCCCTTATTCAAAAACAAAAAGCAGAAATTTATCCCGTGATCCCCTGTGAATTTTTTGAAAGGGGGGGGTTAACCGAACGAAAAAATTTCAAACAACCCGCCGAAATAAAATCACGGTGTTCAGGGGCTCGGGGGGGAAAGGGCCATATAGGGGGGCCCACCCCCCCAAACGGTCATTTTAAGGGGGAACCCTTATTTGTATTTTTACGAGAAACAAAACCATTTTGACGTCAATCACCTTTACAGCCCATTCAAATATTTGGGACTTTTGCCGCGATGCCGGTACGTTTAACACAAAAAACAAACCAAATGTGAACACGTGCAAAAAGTGCTACGCTAAAGCGTTTGTAAGGGGGGCCACCTGTGGGCGTAAAGACTGCGGGCGTTGGTCACAAACCAGGGGGTTTTGTAACCATAAACGTCCCAGTTTTTTCAGAAGTCACAGGTTTTTTGTGTCAAAAGGTTTCGAGTATTTGGGGAATTTTTTTGTTAAAAGAGCAAAATTTTTCACATAGGGGCTATGAGACTTTTGAAAATATGGGGGATTCATATGTCCTTTTGGCATTTTTGTTATATAAGCAGGCCCTGTCCAACCTCACTGGGAAAAGAGAAAATTATGTTTTTATTCTATATTTTTGAATGCAACAAAAAAAGCTTCTTCAAGCGCGCCCGGGACATACGGGAAAAACTATCCTGTCGTCAACTTTTTGAAGGCCCCGTTCATATAGATCAAAGATCATCATCGCACGAATGGGGGACGATAGTTTTGCATTTTAAGGGGTGATCCCAAGGGCCCAATTTTTCGGATTCTTGACAATTAAACCGTAAAAATTTTAAAAAGAAAATCACCCTCCTGGGCCATAATCGAAAGTCTATATGGAATTTCTTTTTAAAGTACAATGGAGGTGAAAAATTGACTCAAGCTCAAAAAAAACGGTGGGAAACATGTACATGTTTACGGCCCCCCACTTTTTTGACTCAAATTTCCCCCATGTCGTTTTCCCAAAATTTCTAAAACTTTTGGCTTGGACGAGTCTTTGGCATGGGAATTTCCCCCATTTTAATAAAAAAGAAAACCGGGGATAGGGGTCCCTTTCCGCCGATTTTTTGAAAATCAAAATTTTTCCTTTTTACCCGATCTTTACCCACGGTAAAATATTTTGGGTCAGTTTGGGGTAAGACAAAAAGTCAACAGATGGAGATTCAAAAACCCCTTTTATGATGGGGGGGGGGGGGGCAGAAAAGTCAATTCATAAAAAACCTAGTTCAATTTTTTGACGATCACAATACTTTCTCACCCGTAAGATAGCGAAAAGTAAAAAAAACAATGAGATCTTGATTCTTTAAATTTTAAAATTTGTATGGAAAAAAAAATAGTAATTAAACCTCAACTTTTAATGAAAAATAGACTCAAAAACTAATTATAATGACTACGTACTCATAAAAGAAATTTTAAAATGTTTTAAAAAGCTGGTTAACTAAGCTTAATACATTACTTATTTCAACGACCTACCCAGTTGGGTATTTTGGCAAAAACTTTTGTGCCAATAATCAAATACTTTCAAATATAATTGTTAAAATTTTCCCCCCCACTATTTTTCTGTTTACCCTAGCTAGGGGTCTTAGAATAATTCCACAACACCCCTTGTCTAAGAGGTAACAAAAAGGGGATCACCAAAGAAAGGGGATTCAAATCCCCCAAAAGGCCCGCTTTAGCTTTCTCTAACGGGGGCTGATCAAACGGGTTTAACCTAACCGAAAAAACGCGCTGGTTTCTTTCCTAGGTAAATTTTTCCTTGAAGTGTTTCTTGTAAGACTCAAGTTAATCCAAAATTAAAAAATTTGTGTCGTATTTATAAACCTTTGTTGCACCAAATTACATGTAATGCAATACAAAAAATGAAAGCAGTTAAAAACATCCTTTTAAAGTTTTAACATCTAAAATTGTTGGGGCATTAACCCCAATTTCCTGGCTAGGTCTTTAGTATATTAAGGGGAAACTATCACATTTAGCTACGATAAGTATATACGTAAATGGAGGGGCAAATCAACGTTCCAGAAACAACGCATTTTGCCCCTTATTAATGAACCCTTTTCCCTGTTTCACTCCTCCGTAAAATAGATATTTTAACCAACTCGTAGTTCAAGTTGGTAATTAAACAACAATATGCAAGGGTTTAGGAAATAATTAGTAATTAATTTCCTTAACATGACCATTAAAACAGTAACCCAAATTAACTAAGGAGGCTAGTATTCAGCAAATTACATATTGTCTAACATAAATAAATCATCATCAATTAATAAATGTATGTTTGCTGTCTTCCCAAACCCTTTAATTTGGACCTCCATATTTGATGAGGTTTTGATTTGTATGGGATACCCTGGGGTGAAATTCAGTGATGGCTTGTGTATATGCCCAATGTGCACGTGAACACCAAAAATTTGGATTTTTTTAAATTACATACTATTGTTTTAAATTATTAAATTTCTGTCAAATGCATTTCCGGGTAAAGGTGACAATATCTTATCTTTTGAATTTTTTCAGGAAAATTGAGTAACTCAGGTTAGTATTTGAAATAATACTCTTGTTTGTTTGTTGCAAACAGGAGTATTGTTGAAAATTTGCATCTCCTTTCTGCCTTCCATGTTTGTTGTTTTGTTATAGAGTTCCATTGTGAATGTCACTTTACTTTCCTCACTACCTTACAAGTAGAAAAAGTATTGTGATTGTCACAAAAATCAAAACTCCGAGATTTTGATGAATTTCGAAGTTTTCATGACTCCCCTGAATCCAAAAAAGTTTGTTTTGAATTTCCGTCTTTCTATCTGTACACGGACTAGGGACTGAACTATTTTACCGATCGAGCTAAACTTGGTATTTAGGATTTTCATAGGTTACCCCAAGGTTTTTTTTTTTAAAATTGGGTATCCAACCGTAAAATTAAGGGGAGTGGACTGAAGGGAGAAAAGAATTAAATATATTCATATCAAGAATCGGCCCCTAAACGATTTTGATTAAATTTCCCTTCTTAAACATTCATCGATATTCAAACAAAATAGATTTTTCAATTTTTCTTCAAAATTGCTTTAAGAGTTCCCGTCTTATTTGTAAATTCCCATTTTTTTAAATCATATTTCCGTAACTTTTGAGATGTGAAATAACTTATCATTGAAAATATATGGGTCTATTAAAAAAAATTATTCTATTTTAAAACAATTTTTTAAAAAAACCAATCATTTTCAAGTTACAGGCAATTAAATAAAATTATAGTAAATATAAATTTAACTTTTGAATACAGAAGGTAAAGTATTGTACCGTCAAAAAAAACTAAACCTGAGTTGATGATGTCGACTTTTCAAAAGACAACCCAACACTGAAAAGTTTTTTTGCGTGTTTTAATTTGGTAAAAATATAAATGAAGGAATTTTTAGCAATGGGATGGCCTGAAGAGTGTAACACCAAATAAAATGTAAAAATTTTTTAAAATTTAATTCAAAATTTTAGTACGAAGTGTTGACTTTGTGGAACCCATTTTTTTTTTAGCCCAAATATACAAATGACTTAATTTCCCCAAAAATTAAATTATAAAATTTAAACCCCGGAGTCAACAAGTTTTACGTAAAAAATAACGCTCGGGGTTTACTAGTTTTTAGCGTTTATTACTATAAAAACTAAAAGAGTTAAAAAATCCCCAAGATTTGGACACTATTAAAAAATAAAAAAAGAGTGAACTCACCACTGCCCCATTTAGTAGTAGCGCCTCCAAGTTTACTCCCCGCACAAGCACAACATACCTCGATAAACATTACGTACAACTAATTGCGTGAAGATTGTGAAAGCTTAAACCAAGTGATTCATCGCGGGGCATGTTGGGAAATGTTGACGTACATGCCCGAAAAGGGGGTCTAGGTCTTTCTCCAAACTACTCAATTGTTCTACCTCCGTCTGGTTACCCTTCCCTTCTTCTTGTTTTGGGGTTTGCCTTTTTTTCGTTACCCCTTTCCCCCCTCTGAGCTAGAGTGTTAGCGTATATTATGGTGTAATTCAATGGATGATTTACTCTTGTCAGTATACTGTCCTTGGACACATAAATAGGTGTCCAGATGTTTATAAGGTACAAAATTATATTTTTGGCTATTATAATTTAAAATTCTTTTTCGGCCAAATAAAGTTTTAAAATTAGACTTTTCCCAAAATTTTTAGATAATTACGCAAGATATCGCGTAATATTTCGTATCTTTTTATGTAAAATTAGTTATGTAAATAATGTTTATCTTTATATTAGGTTTTCTAACGCAAAATCCCATTATTGGGCTTGCGTAATATCAATATTTTCTATATAAATGGGACGCCATTTTTTTTTAGAGATTAAGTTTAATCGAAGTGGTTAAAATATCTGGCGTGAGACGCCATATTTTATGCGAAGATTGGCTTTATTGTTATGAGAATTATGTTATTAACTTATAAGCCCCATCCGGAAATAAAACTGATTTTTTTTTTCATAGTATTTTTGCTATTTATTTTTGTAAAATTTTTATAATACTTTTTAAAAACTTAACCTAAGATTGAGTTGATATTGTTTGGGATTTTTTTTGATGCCCTTCGGCGGGAATTAGGCTTTGTCATCTTAAGGACGTTTTGTCCGGTGTTGAAATTTATTTATATAAAAAACTGTTAAATTTGGGAAAAAGATTACAAGTACTTTAAATTGTATCTTTTGTGGAAGTTTTTGATGACTCAAGTAATCAATTGTTAATCAAATATAGGGTTATTGTTATCCCTAGTGATTATTGCCTTTATAATATTTTTATATATTTTTTTTTGTATTGTGCAATATTTAATCTATCTAATCTTAAATTAATAAATAAACTATTATTTACAAATAATATTTTTTTTACGTTTCATATACCTATGTTATATACTTCACTGATAGCCACGGGGTTTCCAATATTTAAAATAACAACTTTTTAGAGTGGGTTAGAGGAAGCAGAAGATAAATGGACCTGAGTCCCTTCTATTTACCTTGTGATCGCCCCTATCAGCTCCTCTGCTTTTATTAATGTTTTTGGATTCTTATTTATATTATTAATGTTGTGTACCAGCCTTTTTATTTTTGGGGTGAATAAGGGCGTGTTAACACTAGTGTATAATTATTTTTATTTTATAATTACTAGTTTTAGTAACTACCCTCCATTTTAAAATAATGGAATGAAAAATCCATGATGACTTCCGTATCATATATTTGTTCCAAGCTCTCTGGTTAGTAATATATTAAGATCACAATAATATAAGTTAAATTTAGTAAATAACTATTTAAAAAAAAACCATAACATTGTAAAGCCTTGCAGTTTTTTGTGGTCGTACCATGTAAATATCCAAACTGCGTGGAACACACGAGCAGAGTTGCCCCGAGATGCGGCCTGCAGAACAAGGTGCAGTCTGATGCCAAACACGCTCTCACTACGGTCGGGAGATGGCCTTTCAGACAAGGCCTTCAATGGGTTCGAGCTCTTCGAGCCGGAGCTCCATTTTATAGACTTTATCTGCGAGAAAATACCACCATATTAAAATAGGAAAACTATTGTTATTTATAACAATTATATTGATAGTAACACCCCGGGAAAAGGATATCACTTATACATTTAGCCTCAAAACACGAAACACTATCATTGATACAATCGGGTTAAATATATTACGGGAAATATGGGTTGTGGTCCAACAATGGCGCAAGATCGTGGGGCTATGAATAATTTGGAGACCAATGGTTTGCATCCCTGCAACATGATGTTAAAATATACTAAACTAATAAGGATTTACTTTATAATTGATCCAATAGCTCTTTAAAAAAATTTTTCATGTATTTCCATTCATAAATTTTGCCCCAATTAAAAATTTTTAGAACTGATACTTATACTTAATATTATAAATCTTTCTTCAAATTTTGAAATATGCCATGTGCTAATTTATTACTTAGATTTATAAAAGCTGTACAAGTCAATAAAAATACATTTAAATGGAACAATTGTAATAAAATTTGAACACATCTTCCACTATAATCTAGCAACTTGTTCAAAAGAGAAATGCAATTCAATTACATTGAAAATATGAATTACGGTAAAATTAATTAGTTAACACATTTTATAACTGTTTGTGAAATTGAGTAAAGGTCTAACCCGGGTAATCGTCTGGGCTCTGTTTTTGTTTAGAGAGTACATGCGCCTGAGAATTGCCAGGGCTTCCTCTTCTCTTTTCCCTTTTACGAGGTAGTATATTTGGGCTCTCGGGAAGAAAGAAGAAAAGGAAAAAAACAGGTCAAGATGCTCGTACAGCACAAAGGGAAAACAAACACCCGCCATGAATTAAAAGTAAACCACGCCAGTTGGAAACTTTCCCTGGCTTGGAATCACTAGCCAAGCCAGTCCTGCCAACAAAAAATAAATATCAGTTGAGATCAAGGTGCACATCTGATATAACCACCCACATGTGAAAACTTAGCTGGACAATCCTTGTTGTGGTTATTGTATAGGTAATATACCAGGGGATATTACTACTAAAAACTTTAGTAATTATATAAATTATTAATTATAGGCACCTCCCCCCTTTAGAGATAAATCTCCCTTTCATATTAGTTTACATATTTCTATTTATTTAATAAAAGACAACTCCATATAAAGCTAATCTAAGGGGAAATCATGAATATTTCCAAATTTTGATTTGTTAAAAAAACAAATTTAAATTTTTGGGGACAGCCCTGGCGCCTGCAATAATGGGTTTAAAGAACACCCCGAAAATAACCTTCCCGGAATCGTTTTCATTTCATTTTTCGCAACGCTTGAATGTTTGTTTCTAACAACATGTATGGACCTCCTGATTGGAAGTTCCATCATCCCGAGTGATAGAACAGGTGGGGAATACAGGCACTGACCTATAACTTCCCAGTTCATCAAAAAACTTTTTAAACAACATTTAGATATTTGATTGTTTTGGGTTTGCTCATCCGATGACGAAAGAGAATTTAGAAGAAAATACACACAATTATAAAGGAGTTTGGGAAAAACCCTTTGTTTAAAAAAACCATAAATAACCAGTTGAATTGAAGAACCCACCTCTCCATCCCAGCAAACCCGGCTAAAATTTAGCCTACTTTAACCCGGCTCCCCCCCAATGCTCTCATTTAATTTTTTTCACCAAACTCTTTCTAATATGAGTTTTTTCACACGCATTATAAAAAACTTACAACCTACAAAAGGCACAAAACCCCAGCCCCCGCGCAGCTAAATTGATACTTTGGAAAGGAATTTTTAATTTTACTATGATACATTTTGCAGCCTTTCCTGAATAAAACCCAAGGGGCCCTTTTAAACACGGGAAACACACACCGCTGAGCCGAGAGGTCAGACATTCCTACACAGTTTTTACTTTATTTCAGACTCGGTTTAAACAACCCCACACCTTGCTCATTGGTAGCGTGTTACCTACTGAGTTAAGAGTCCCGGCCAATTCCCCCCGGCATGGCCAAAATTAAAAAAATTATTTTTTAATTTCCTCACATTGTAAATTGATGGCTGGGCACGGTTTTGTGCTTGCCAGTCTTAATGTAAAACAAGGCAAAATCACACGGGGCCTAGCAAACGTATTGCAAATATTAAAGAGTGATAAAAACCCTACACCCTTGGAAAACTGTAATGGATGTGACTCACTTACCAATGGTATAAACTTCTTCGGGCATTATAGCTAGAGCCATGTTAAAAAAATTGGTACATGTAAGACCCATCCCACAATATGAAACAAGTTCCTTAATTCCCATCCAACATCAAAACCCCCCTGACCTGCGAACGTAAACCCAAATACCATTGTAAAGGAAGGGTTTTCGACAAGAATGCCTAATAATCCCCCTAGCACTGAAAGAAACACGTTGTGATGCGGGGGATCAAAAGGGCGCACGTGTCCTACCCGACCTTTTTTTTTAACGCCGGGAAAAATCAACTGTTCTGTTCCCGGGACCGTGTTTTAAATTTTAAACTGAGTCACTCCCAACAACGCGCGGGTTTTGGGGCTCTTGAAAACAAACCCAAAAAGGTTTTCCCTTTAATTCCTATTCCCACCTCAGTACTAATTTATAAGCCCCCCAGAGCTTACTCTGAGACAGAACATTCCCCCACCACTTTTCCAAGAACCATACCAAAGCTCACATGACCAAGCCCACATCACCAATAAATATCGCCAAGGCCACATCCCAAAACACCCCAAACTCACACCAAAACTCACCTCCTTAACTCATCACCAAGACCACATCAACAAGAACTCATAACCAAGGGCACAAACACCAAGAAATCACCACCAAGGCTCACATCACCAAGAACACACCACATAGGCTCACAATCACCAAGGTTAACATCACCAAGAACAAAACCACCAAGGCTCAACATCCCCCAAGGTTAACATCACCAAGAACACACCACCAAGGCTCACAACCACCAAGGCTCACACACCGAGAACACACCACCAAGCTCACATCACCAAGGTTAACATCACCAAGAACACACCACAAAGGCTCACATCACCAAGAAATCACCAACCAAGACTCACATCACCAAGAACACACCACCAAGGCTCACATCAACCCAAGGGTTTAAAATCACCAAGCACACCACCAAGGCTCACATCACCAAGGTTAACATCAACAAAACACACCACCAAGCTCACATCACCAAGGGTTTAAAATCACCAAGAAAACACCACCAAGGCCACATCACCAAGAACACACCACCAAGGCTCACATCACCAAGTAACATCACCAAGAACACACCACCAAGGTCACACCCCCAAGAACACATCACCAAGGCCACATCACCAAGCACAACACAAAGGCTCACATCACCCAGAAATCACCACCAAACTCACAACCAAAAAACACACCCCAAGGCTCACATCACCAAGGTTAACATCACCAAGAACACACCACAAAGGCTCACACACCAAGAACACACCACCAAGGCCAAAATCACCAAGGTTAACATCAAACCCAAGAACACACCACCAAGGCTCACATCACCAAGAACACAACCCCAAGGCTCACATCACCAAGGTTAACATCACCAAGAACACACCACCAAAGGGCCCCATCACCACGAAATCATCACCAAGACTCACTTTACCAAGAAAACACCCAAGGCCACATCACCAAGAACACATCACCAAGGCTCACACACCAAGAAATCACCACCAAGACTCACATCACCAAGAACTCATCACCAAGGGTCACATCACCAAAAAATCACCACAAGCCACATCACCAAGAATTTACCACCAAAGGCTCACATCCACAAGAACTCATCACCAACTCAATCACCAAAACCATCACCAAGCTCACATCACCAAGAAATCACCACAAAGCTCACATCACCAAGAACTCATCACCAAGCTCACTCACCAACTTTGATTGACCGTGTAAAGAAAACAGACGTCTTCAAAGGGGAAAAAGGCTCGTCGAGTCTTGCGCGTGAGCTAAATTTTTGGGTTGAATAGAGTGTAACATCCAATTATATTTCCTCGTTTCACTTAACATGCCCCCCTGGTCATGTGTGTTCACATGAGACCAGCTATGTGTCTGTTGTCTGTGACTTCTTAGCACCAGAGGTCTAGTTGCACGTAAACTGTGTGTACCACCAATTCATTCAAGTCAAGGCCTTGCTAATGAAAATCCATTGCCCCAAGTCAAAAAAATGCAATATATTTTTTATTCCTACCATACCTTAATTTATTTAAATTAACTTGTGTTTGTGTTGAATATCAAATCCATTCCAATCTCTTAGGTCTTTCAGGAACGGTAGCTTCAAATATTCCCCCTCCCCCTTCCATCTTGAACCACTAGCTTTTAATGTGATTTGTGTTGTAAATTTCCCCACTGTCGCCCCAAACCATGAGCTGGGGGTGCAGAGACCCCCCTCCAATGTTGTTGGTGATGGGAAAGACCCTCCCAATATTTGAATGCATCTTAACATAGCGGTACTTAACGCACACCAGGTTATGCGGACAACTTGGATCTTAGATCCCTTAAAAGAGTTCATCAAAAACAACCCAGTGCGTTTGAACAACTTTGCCTTATTCTGAATCATTTTTTTAGACTTTTGTTGAATAATTCCCTGAATAGTTTGTCTTCATCACCGATTGTTCAAAAGTACTCACGTATTGGTTTTATGATAGACCCATTTGTGGGGTTTTAGGGAGGAAACTTTGGGGGAGGTTCGGCGAGTTACCACGGTGAACCGTCAGGAAAGGAGTCTATGTTGGGCCGCTTAGGCAAGAAAAGAAAATACACGCAAACATTGAACTGTGGTTTATTTCCCCGAGAGGTTGTTGACCAGCACCGAGCGTACAACGGACGACTAACCCCACTAGCTATCTGTCTGCTTTTTTTAAATCACCCCTATTTGGGGTGGTTCGGGAGGACTCAGCTCGCTGTTGAGCGGCCATGAAGAAAGGAGGGATGTTTGACCAGTGACCTAGCCCCGGGGGGTTGAACAGAGAAGGGTGGGAGAGGGGTAAGCATAGAGGGAAAGCTTTGGGGATGCAAGAACGTTAAAGAGAAAGCTAAAGAGTAGAGAGATTATAAAAAGTTTATTTGTTTATTTAAATAGAGAGAATTAAATTTAAATTTCCTTACCTTAATTAAATATTTATTCAATAAAATGTTAAGAAAACTCTGTGAATAGTATGTTTCTATTGTTTAAAATTTAAATTCCCCACATCTCCTCCTACAATCCGAGAAGAGGAAGCTTGTTTTGTAGTAGGATATACCCAAGCACACTTTGTTGTATCAAGCTTTTTAAGCTAATAAATTTTATACGAAAATAACCCCAGATATAACCCTTTAAACTCAAGTTTTTGAGACCTTTTTTACAAATAAATTCTGAGGGAGGGTCTCCGGACCCCCCACACCACCCGGGGGTATCAATGACACACAGACCCCAGCCCATCTAATAATTTTCGCAGGGTTGGCGCCCCCGTCCCTCACCCCCTACCCCCACCTGCTATCCTGCACCACTATCTTGTAATGTGATTGCCGTTCACGACACTCACCTGGTTGACCAATACTTGGGAAAGGACACCACCAAAACTAACGAAAACGATAGCTCTGGCTCTGGTAGGAGCTGCGTGGAACTCTCCTATGTAGGCGTACACTATGGGCCCAGGTCCGCACACACCCGCACACAACACACACAAAACACACACATGTAACACACTAACAAGATAACATCAAGAACCATCATAAAGGAGGTATCTGGTTTACCCTTGTTTCTGTTCAAGCTCATTGAAAAGCTATTGTCGCAGTCACTCTCTCAGTTTTCCCATTAAAAGATCATGTCGAGGCCCCCCACAGATAGAATTTTCGTCCGGGGTATTGAATAATTCGTTATCTTTTCCCAAAATTAGCCTTTTAAAGTCTTTAATATTTTTGCTGCATGAAACCTGCAGTTCGTGGAGTTGATTCAAAAGTTACTAAGATCCATGTGCCATATTTTTTTTCATTTACAACAGTTTTTGGGTCGATGTTTGGATCGGGAATATCAGCACTTTCACCTCTTCTATATCGCTACGTTGAAATCAGGGAAATTCCCCGCTTTTTCACTACACATGTAAAATAAAACATTTAGGGGGCCGATAACCTTCCCCTTGCCACACACATGAAAAAAAAAAAACCCTTATTAGCCAAAACCCTTTGCCTTTGTCACTACACAGTGTAAAAAAAAACACTTAGGGGGCCGATAACCTTTCCTTTTGCCACCCACATGTAAAATAAAACACATGGGGCCCAAAACCCTTTCCCTTTTTGCCAAAACATTTGAATTTCAATAAAATACTCATTTTCATACCAAATTAGGGGAATTTTTTTTTTTAAGTATACTGCCTAAATTTTCCCTTTAGTTAGGGTCAAAAATAAATTAAACAAGCAAATCGGGACCATTAGTCTAACTTTCTCATAGCTATTGTGTGGCCATTAAAAATTTCATTCTGTAATTAGAGGGGGCAAATCACAGCTTCTCAACAGCAGGCTACTGTCTCTTTAAGTTATTGTAGTTGAATATTTTTTTCAAGTCCGACTATCGTTGATTACGTAAAAAATCAAATCTTTTGTTTTAATGGGTACGTATACCCAAAAATTTATTCAGAAACATCGACTTAACTTGTAATGCGGAATTAGAAACAAAAAATTTAAATATTTTCATCGTTGGGGCACTAGGCAAACCTGATAGTCGAGCTATTAAGGTCTATGTTTTTTTAAAGGGGGGCATGAATCAATCCCATACCCTTTTACCCCGAACATGAAATTTTTTAAACGAATTACTATACGTCGAAATTTTTCATATTTTTTTTTTAGTTTGGGGTTTTGCCCAGAAATCATTAATTTAAGTTTGATAAAATTTTAAAATTTTTCCCCCCCCTTTTTTAAACATAAGCCCTGCGATCATCCTTTCCTTTCAAAACTAACAAAATATCTAAATTAATTGCCTTTGGGGCCCAAACACCCCGAGTAATAAATTTTGGTGTCGTACCAGGGGAACATTCCATAGTTTACCCTTTGGAACCAGGTTGAATAAAACTTCGTCGATTTTTTTCAACTCTTCGATAAACGAAACCCAACACCAACTTTACCGTTTTATGTTCGTTCGGGGATAAAAAGGCTAATCTTTTAGGGCCGTTATGTCGCATTTCAGAATAACGTGCATTGTTAAATGAAAGGCGACTTCATCTCACATGCCTCCCACTAACTAAAAAGTTTTTTTTATAAATTTTAATTTGTCCCTTTTGGGACGTTCCCGGGCGACAGACCCCAAAATACTTACAAGAAGCCACAGAAATAGCAACCAAAGGGTAAATGAAGAATTTTGGGAGCAAAGCACGAATGCTGCACACACAGCATCCATCAAGAGTGACCATAAAGGATTTTCCTGCGACCCTTATGTCAGCCAAACCCCCCACAGGTGTGAGCGGGAGATTAACCTTAGAAGGAATAAAAATAAAACATTACATGAAATAATACACACCACAGCTTCCGGAAAATGGGTATTTAGTTTAGTTTATATATATAACAACAAACCCGTTTTAATCAACCATGTTTTTATATTTTGGTGATACACAAAAAAATATAATATTGGATGTTCGAGATAAAACTGATAAAATATAGATCGTTTTAAAAAGGGAAATGATAAGGGGGTGGTGTGCTGCAAAATTTTATTTGATAGAAATTTATGATTTTTAACAACATAATTTTTTACCGCTATTTGAATGAAATAGGGTCTCCCTAGAATTTTTTAAACATTTCCCTTTTGCTTTCAGACCATACACGAATGTCCCTTCGTTTACCTGAGTAGTCTAGCACGCCCATTTGGGCCCACTCCCCAATCAACCCTTCCCCTTTTTTTTAACTTATTTCCGCCCCCTCTACCCCCCCTCCCCCCCCCCCCCACCCACCCCCCCCCCCCCCCACTACTTCCCCCCCCCCCCCCCTTCCTGCCCCCCCCCCCCCCCCAAAAAACCCCTGGAAAAATTTTTGGTTCTTGCTATTAATTATTAATTATTGAAATTAATTTTTGTTAATTGGTAGAAGAGGTTTTTGGAATTTTTTATTGCTACAACCCCGACATGTGGTTGTTAATTAAAAATTTTAATTTGGGGTAGGTAGTTTTGGGCGTTGTAGTTTTTTTATGGGCATACGTGTAAATCCGGGGGTGTGTTTTGGGCTTCGGACAGGGGGTGCGAGACACTTTTTGAGACACTGGACCCTCACCGGGACATGTTGGTTCTTGCGATTAATTTTTTTGGGCGTTGAACATAGAGCCACCCGGCCTCGCGCTCCACTTTTTCTCCCCGGGCTCCCGATAGAAAATGACGCCAGCTTCTCCATCGGGGGCCGCTGCCTTTGAGACCAACTCAGCCTTTCACTTTTCCTTCCCCCCCCCTCCCCCAGAGCCGGGGTTGTTTCATCCCTCCCCCTCATTCCTTCTGGGGTAACGACCGAGCAATAACCCCTTCCCCTTGGGAGTCTTTGGGTTTTTTCCAAAAATAAACACCTGCAAGACGCTCTGAAAACCCCTTAAAACGGCAGTTTCGCTTTTACACCCCAGAAAGGGGACTTTTTTTGGCCCAACACTCTCTCACACACACACCCCAACTTGTTGGACTGGAGGCCAATCACTCCTCACACACAACCAACTTTTGGGGGGAGAGTGTAAAATCTCCTCAATCATAACGCCCCCTAAAAAAATATTTTGTGGGTACTGGGCCAACCCAAACTGGGGTGGGGGGGGTTTTCTGGGGGGTGAATTTACTGTTCATACTAAGTTATTTTAAAAAATCGTGGCTGAATAATCTGCGTGTCTGTTTGGGATTCGAACCAAGACCATCAAATTACTACGCGCCTCCCCAAACGGCACGATTAGTTAGTTACCCCTTAATGGGCGATAACACCGCACAACTTCGACTCAATTTAAAAATTCTCTCGCCCGTTCAAGAGCGGCCCTAAGTAAAAATAAATTAAAGGCTAATCCTCGGAAATTTGATCTGATAACAATATAAAAGGGATTTAGCTTAACATTGCACGAACATAAAAAATGACCACATGGTTTAAGGCCTACTAAGCAAAAGCTAACTCAAATAGGGAAATGCGGAGTTTTAACGGCTGCTAACAATTACCTAATAATCAGCGGGGAGCTTTTCATTCTGTGCGCGACCCTTTTGCACCTCATTTGCTATTCATTCAACGGTAAAGTGTACCTGTATAGCCCAATTTAATAGGAATAGCCTTATCTAAAGATAGATTTTTATTATTATTTTTATTAGCACCGCGTCTTACTACCCATTCGGTTTAAAACACCTTTCCCAATGTGTAAGGGTAGGGGCTTGTGAGATAAATAAGGACCTACAGTTTAACGGGAACCAACCACGGTGGAGGTTTGGGGCTTTCCCCCAATTCACAAGATTCTGTAGAATTTTTTTTTAGAGGACACCCAAATGCACCCAACATTTGCAAGAGGGGAAAAAAAGCCTGTGGAAACCCCACAGTTTCCCTGAACAAGCATTTCAGTTTAGCATCCTAGTACTGAAAGTTCCGGGTTCAAATCTAACCCACGGAAACGGGGGGGTTTTTCCTTATATCCAATTTTAATAGGAATAGCCTCATCTTAGACATGAAAAGTTATGGTATCTACTCTCACAATTTATACGGGTAATAAAAAGCAGGTTTCTTTCGCCTTTTTGCACCCCCTTTTTTAAACCAAACTTATTCATCGGGCCATGGGATAATCAACCAGTTGTGCACCATCATTTGCTATTTACCCGCCCAAAGCGTACTCCGCGGTTGCCTGAACAAGCATCTACAGACACGGCCCCCCTCGTTGAGGGTTTAAGGGGTCTGATGGGGGAACGGTACTTACAGTATCGAATAGAAAGGGATTTAAAAAAAACTTCTTCCTCTCTCTCTTTCCTACTAAAAGCGATAAATTTTTAGCACCGGATTCAAACATGAAGGTACCGCTGTCCCCAAATGGGAAGGGGCTGAGTTTAATCCTAGGGAAAAAATCTCTCGGTTTTGACAGCACTCTCCCAAAATGAGCCATGGGGTAAACACAGAGCACCTATTATTTTGTTAGGGGGGAAGGTCAGGGCTTGAAATCCTTTTATGCACCCAGGTTTTTTTTTCTTTACACATAATGTTGAAAATTTTAATATTTTTTTCTTCCTGACTTACAAAGGGCTTGCAGGGCGGGAACGACCGCTTTAATCACCCAACATTTTCGAAAATGAAAAAAAGCCCAGTGGTACCCGCGTTTGCTTTCATTCGTATTCGGGAAATTATCTAAAAGGGAATAAACACCGTGATTTTTTTCCTAAATTTTACTTATAAAAATTATGTAAAAGTTATTATTAGTTTTCAAAATATATATATAGCCGCCCGATTTTTTCCCAGGGATTTAAAATAGGGAAAATATTAAAGTATCATTTTTTAATAATTTAATATTTTATTAATATTTTTTAATTGCCGTAAGGGTTTGTCGGCTTGCTTATCGGTCCACTAATGGCTCGAAAGCCAGTTGGTTTAATTTAAGGGTTTTTAGGAGAGTTTACAAATAAAAATAAGTAATTTAAATTTTCTTTAACAAATTGTATATTTTTCAACCCAAGCCAGGATATTTTAAACAGTCAGAACCCCGTAATCATACTCAAGTTTTTAGGTGATCGCATACAAATAATTCTAGGGTAAAAAATAAAAGTTCTCCGATACTCATATTTAACAATTCATATGTCCAATCATGTGATATACAGCATAACTTTTAACAGGCAGAACCCCATTCATACCAATACTCACATCGGCAAAGACCTAAAATAATATTGCCTTTTAAATTAATTGTTGATTGTCAATAAAAAAAACTATAAGAATATGTTTTTAATATTAAGGAATGACGATTCACACAACAATTTTCAAAATCTTGTGTAGGTACCCCCTTTGCGTGGATGAGAGTTTGAAATAGCCAAAAATATTTTCAGCTTTCGATGGAAAGTTTGAAACCCCCAACTCCGCACAGCAGGTTTTGATTTCATGCTCTCCCCCGCTGATCCTGACAACACCTAAATAATATTGCTGCTTGTAAGAGGGGACAAGTTCACACACTAATCAAGCCACACGGGATTCTGGGGAAATTTGGGAAAAAAAAGCCTCCTTGATAGCCATGTTCGAAAACCAACCCCATCTAATTTTAAAAAAAAAAGTCATCAGCTACGCCATAAGGGTCTATTTCACCTATAAAAAAAGCTAACCCCTGCGGTATTAGAAATACCTCAGTGTTCGAAGTCAAAACCCAAAGATGGCCCCGTAAGTGGTAGGAGGACGGAAAATTACCCGCATTTTTACAAGGTGCGGAAAAAAAAACCTTTGGCTACTTTGCGGGGGGGCTACACCTAAAGGGCATGTACCAGAACGGGGTCAAAACCCCCGACCTCCCAGGGATTGGCATGACCCTTTGACTACCTACCATGATGCAGGGAATAAAAAAACGCATACCAGCAAGTTTTTTTGATAGATACTGACCGCAGGTAAAAAGCTATATCTCTTTATAAATAAGTTTTTGGTCTTTCTACCCAAAAAAATTTTAAAAAATTTAAGTAAGGTTTCAAGTTCACAACCCCCATAAGTGACCCGCAGGGGGAAAAAAGGAAAACCCCCCGGCGCTTTGAAGGAATCTAGGAGTGGGGTTGCTTAGCAAAAATTTTTTAAAACTTATATACAGCTAAAATGAACCCCAGGGGGAAATTTAACTTTCAACCCCCCGGATTTAACCCCGGAAGGTTTTGCGGTCACAAGTCAAAAAATGAAGTGACCCATCGCTATTCTTGAGCCCAAGATCAACGTTAGTGAGTCTTTGTTAAGTCAAAAGTGAAACCAGGGGAATTTTTCACGCCCGTGGGGAACCAGGGATGGTTTTCGAGCCCAGGTTTTTGAAAGCACCTCGATTCGATCCTGGGGGCCCCCGCTATAATTTTTATCGTTTTAACGCGTTTTTTTTTTTTTTTTTCTTTTAAAATTTTATGTACCACACAATATTTCACACAATAATGTGTGGTTGAAAACAAATTGCTCAAGTATTGGTGAGACAATACGATTTTTCGCTTTTATTTCGATGTAAATTAAAAGGGGTCGAGGCTCTCCATAAAAGGGGGTTTTTTTTTTTTAAAAAAATTTTTTTTAAAAAAAAATAAAAATATATATATATATAAAAATTTTGGGGTAGTTTCAACCAACCCTCTGCCTTTTTCTTCAATGGAAACCCACTTTCAACAATTTAAACAAATGGAAAATTCCCACATCTCCACCCCAAAAATTTTCAATTCCCTTCTGTACATACTTAAAAAGTGTCTGATTTTAAATTGTCGTGTATTTCTAGGGGTTTAAATTTTCTACTGTTTAAAAGAGCATTTATTAATCTAATCATAATTCGCAGACCCACACAAGGATTCAATCTCTTTTGTTACATGGCAAAAAATGTTTGATTTTAAATTTTTTAAAAAGTCTGTGTATTTTCTAGGGTTAAATTTGCTACTTTTTAAAAGCTGGCATTTATTAATCTAAGCAAATTCAGCGTACCCATTACCGTGGGCGCAACTACACCGCCACCACTTAGTTCGCCGCTACTCACCCTTTTTACTGCCCTTCGGAGAACACATTCGAGGGCCCAAGGCGAGCTTTTTTGACCAGTACGATCCACTCACACAACAAAACAAACTCTATCTAACGTCCCCGGGAAAAACAACCTGTTTTTTCATCATCAAGAAGATGGCAGGAATAAAGCGCTGCGCGATCTGATAAACTTGCTACTTTCAATCGTCGTGTACTCGTCCCCCCCCCCCCCCCCCCCCCCTAATCCAAGACCCAAAACTTCATGGCGTTCTGCGCAGGGCCCGATGAGGTCTCTAGTCGCCGATTGGACAATTGAAACGAATTATGGCTAATCATTTTCCAACCCCCTTTTTTTCCCCCCTAATCAAATGAATAAAGGGGAGTGTTTACAGGGAAAAAAACCCCTTTTATGCCACAAACCGTTAGGGGAATAAACCCCAACAAAGTAAGTTGCAAAGATGGGAGCTTTAAGATATTGCATCGTTAAATGGTAACGTAGGTTATAAAATTGATTCCCAGAGGGGAACATTTAGCAGAACTAAATGTTTACTTTGGATACTTTTTGTACTTTGATGGTTTTGAGTAAATTTTTTAAATTTTAATTCCAAATTTTTTGTATTTTTATTTCGCAGTTAACCAAAGAGGTTTGGAAACAAAATTTTTACACATTAAAAATTGTAAACTATGATTTTTTGATTAAAGTTTATTAAAATTTAACTTTCAATATTTTGTAACCTAATTCGCGGGTTTAAACCCAAAAAATTTTTTGGGGGGAACAAAAGTTAGTTGCTTAAATTTGTCATATTATTTGTTATGTTTAGAAATTTAGGACAATTTATTTTAAATATGTTTATATATAAAATTCCGCGGGTTAAACAAAGTAGGTTTTGGGAAACAATTTTTAAAATTTTAAATATTTGTTATGCAAAACTTGTTTTGATTAGAAATTTATTTCCAATAATTTTCAATATGTTTATAATTGAATTTCTGGGGGGTTAACAAACGTAGGTTCTATTTAAAGGAAACAAGTAAGATTTAATATTGCATGAAATTTTTGTTTTGACATTTAAATCAGAGTATCTATGTTTTGATGACCGAAGCGATAAGAAAGCCCAACTTAAATTCAAAAATTTTAACATATAAAAATTTTTTTTTTTTTTTATATTTTACATCTTTTATATTTTTAAATAAACGGGCCAAGGTTTTAAATCTTGTTAATTCCTGTTTTTTTTTTTTGCGGGGCCCCCCTGCCTTATATACAAGTTTTTTAAAAAATCAAATAGGGAAAATTTATTAACTTGAGTGGGGGTCAATGGACCCGGTTTTAAACTAAATAAATCCCTAAACCTTTTAACATGGTTAACCCCACAAGGTATTTCAATTCATTCTGTTACAGGGCTAAAAAGTCCTTGTTTTTAAATTCTAAATTTCTGTATTTGTAGGTTAAATTGCTATTGTTTTAAAAGCTGCATTTATTAATCTAATCTAATTCAACACCTACACAAAAGGGTATTTAAATTCCTTCTGTTACATTTGGTTTTTTTTTAAAAAAGTTTTTTTGATTTTTTTTAAAAATTTTAAAAATTTTTGGTTTTTTTCCCTTTTTTTGTTTAAAATTTTTTTTAAAGGGTTTTTTTTAAAAATTTGCTACTGTTTTAAAAAAAGCTACATTTATTAACTAATCATAATTCAACACCACCCCAAAAGGGTATTTCAATTCTTTTCTTTACTGGTTTAAAAAGGCTTGATTTTAAATTTTAAATTGCTGTGAAATTTTGCTAGGGTTACATTGCTACTTTCAAAAAAACATATTTCATCTTGAGTCAAATGTTGGTCTAGCTTTTAAGGAATTATGGGGTTGATTCAACGATTAATTTAAAAAAGCTGTCTTTTTTTTTTCCCATAGTTAAATTTTGTGGGAGGACGTCCCGCTCAAATTACCTCTTTACAAATATTAGCTAAACGGGCTAATTTTTTCCCTACAGAACTACTTAATAAAAAATAACTACCTGAATAAACCAAATTTTCTTACTTTTGTTTTTTATAAAAGCTACTGCTTTTCCACCGTCAAAAAAAAACCCTTTCTCGATAGTTAAGAATAAGGGGTTAAAACTAATATTAATATCTAAAATTACTTGTATAAATAAATATCCGGGACTTTCTCTCACTTCTTATCTTTATTCATAAGGGGTAGGGGGTCTTAGAAACCATAAGTTAGGAAACAAAAAAACGTATTTACGTTTTGTAGCAACACTACGTAAATAAAGTTTGATTTTTTAAACAGAACATGGATATACAACAAAGTTTTACTCCAACGTCAAGAACAATCCAAGAGCCTATTTCTTTCGGCCTTCCCCCACCACTGCAACGACCCCCTGACGTCAACCGGACAACCCGACTCGTCTCGTCATCACCACCACGACACCTACAATATTATCGACACCTCCTCTATTATTAAATTTACAGGCATTTGCTCAATAACCCCCCGGTACACAAAAAAGCTTTTGGGGCCCCAAACAAACCCCCACCCTTTTCCTACTTTAAAACCACCCCGTTAAACCGGTTTTGTTGTCGGGGCCACACCCAAAGGGGGGATGATTCCGTGGGCTTTATAAGCTAATAAAAAATAATAAAAAAAAATAAAAAAAATTTTGACGACCCTGAGCCATGGGTTTTTTAATGGCCGACTTTTTCCCCGACAAATTAAAAACCACTGCCTCCTGCCCCCCTTTCCAGGAAGTGCACCTCCCCAAACACCCGGGGGACCCGGAAGGGGCCTTCCCCGGTCCTCCTCCAGCGTCTCCCGGGGGACCCGCAAACGCCTAGGACCTCGGGGGGACCAAAAAATTCAGTTTTGGATAGGCCCTGTTACAAGAGAAGACAACGGGGCCTACCGGGGCAGCTATTTCAGGGCAAGAACAATAGACTTGACATCCCCCTTTACCAGGGGCCCAGGTGAAAAACTGAATTGATATAACCCCGTTATGCTCGGATGAGCCCCAATTTTGATTTTAAAAATTTTAAAGGGATTTTTTTTGAAAAAATTTTAAAATTTTTAAAAAATTTAAAAAAAAATTTTGGTTTTAAAATTAATTTTTCAGTTATTTTTTGTGCTACAAATGTTGTGTTTGTTTAGAAAATTTTAATTTGGTAACTATTTCAATCAAAAAATTGTTATAGAATAAAAATTGATTGTTAAATATAATTAGAAAAATAGGGTGATTTTAACAGGAAAAAAACCAAATTTACAAATACCCAAAAAATCCGGTAATTCAATTTTTTTTTAAAAAACTATAAGTTTATTAGAAAATTTAAATTTTTAAAAAAATATTAGAAATTTTTTTTGGTTAAACGTTTATATTTAAGATTATTATGTGACACAAAAGTTGTGTTTTTTTTTTAAAATAAAAATAGTAATTATTTTTGTCCGCTATTTTAATCAAAAAAATTGAGAATAAAATTGATTGTTAAATATTAAAATTTAAAAAAAAACCGTTATAAAAGAAAAAACAATATTTCAAATACCAAATAAATCCGGGGAATCATGTAAATTTATTTTTTTTTTTGATTTAAAAAATATAAGGGTTTTTTTTTTTAAAAAATTAAATTTTTTGGTTAAACGTTTATATTTTCAGTTCTTTGGCACAAAATTTTGTTTTTTTTAAAAAAAAAAATAATTTTAAAATTGGGCCGCTTTTTAATCAGAAAAATTATTTAAATAAAATTGATTGTTAAATATATTAAAAAATAGGCCGATTTTTAAAAGGGGAAAAAACTTTTTACAAAAAAAATATATCCGGTAATTTTTAAATTTTTTTTTTGAAAATTTAAATTTTTTAAAGAGGGGTTTTTAATTTTTTAAAATACTTTTTGCGGGGAAACATGCCCCAATTTTGTTTTAAGTGAAGGTTTTTTTTTAAAATTTTAAATTTTTTTTGTAAATATTAAAAAAATTTTTTTTTAAAAATTTTTTATTTACAGTTATTTTTTTCCACAAAATTTTGTTTTTTTTTTAAAAAAAAAATATAAAATTATATTTTGGCCGCATTTTTAAACGAAAATTATTTTAAAAAAAAATTGATTGTTAAAAAATTTAGAAAAAAAAAGGTGATTTTTAAAAGGAAAAAACTAAATTTACAAAAACCAATAAACCCTAATTCATGCAATTATCTTTTTTTTGAAAATTTTTAAATTTTTTTAAAAATATATTAGAACAATTTTTGGGTTAACTTTTTTTACAGATTATTATTGTGTCACAAAATGGGGGTTTTTTTTTTAAATAAAATTGTAATTATTATTTTTTGGCCCCCTATTTCGTCAAAAATTTCAAGAATAAAATTGATTGTTAAATTTTATATTAAAAAAATTTTTTTTTGGTTAAACTTTATATTTTGTTAGTTATTGTGATCATCAAAATTTTTTTTTTGTTTTATAAATAAAATATAGTAATTATTATTTGGTCCTCTATTGTGAATAATAAAAATGTTTTGTTTGTTTTTATAAATAAATAAATGTTTCATTAAAAGCACTACAATTAGACTTATGAATTATGTTATTTAAGCATGGCTCCTCAATCACTACACTTGAGGTTATTTCCTAAGCTGTTCTCTTTGGATAGCAAACTAAGTCACAACAAATGTTGGCGTCTCCTTCAGGTCTTTGATTGTCCAGCGCGAGGATTTAAAAATAATAACGACATTTAGTGCTAGTTTTTTTTAATTGACAATCAGCAATTGATTAATTTAAAACAACAACAACAACAAGCAGCAATATTATTTAGTCTTTTGACCAATACATATAAAATACATCTACCAGCCAGAAAATGAGTAGGAGTCAATTTTATTGTAGTCTTTTTTATTGACAATCAACAATTGATTAATTTAAAACATTCACAACAAGCAGCAATATTATTTAGGTCTTTTGACCATACATTATAAAATACATCTACCAGCCAGAAAATGAGTAGGAGTCAATTTTATTGTTAGTCTTTTTTATTGACAATCAACAATTGATTAATTAAAAACATTCACAACAAGCAGCAATATTTAGGTCTTTGACCAATACATATAAAAGACATCTACCAGCTAGAAAATGAGTAGGAGTCAATTTTTATTGTTAGTTTTTTTATTGACAATCAACAATTGGTTAATTTTGAAACATTTCACAACAAGCAGCAATATTATTTAGGTGTTTTGACCAATACATATAAAAGACATCTACCATCTAGAAAATGAGTAGGAGCCACCTCCAAAATATTTTCAAGACACGTTGAGAGACGCTAGAGTGTATATTGACAATGTCCCCACAGTTTTTTACCTGGCAATCTTACTCTTCCAACAAACTCAAGAACAATAACATTAGGTTCGGGCTCTTCCGATAGCACAACGTTATAACTTTTGTTTTTCTCAAGTTCGTTTAAGCACTTGACACATTGTATTCCTCTTTCTGGATCATGTCTAACGCCCTGCATAATACCTCCTCGTCCCAACAGGTATCCTGGTGATCAGCAGTTTGATGACATTGAATTTTGTGCCGAATAAGATTTGATAGCTTTGCGTAGGATCCATCACAAACGCAGCATTTAAACGGCATAATGTCAATTGGAGATGCAGCAAAAGAAATAAACACGCGCTCTTAACGTTTTTTTTTTTCAAAATTTCACCACTAGCTCCTATGACAGCAGCAGAGTACGTCTAGTTTATTAATTCACTTTTAAACATCAGACTTTGTCCTCCGAGATATATCATACAGCGGGCTTTAGATTTAAAGCGCTTACAATCCAAATAATATATTGACTTTGGAAGGAAAACGTTACCGAAACTGCCCAGACCGAGTATGTAGTCGGCGTGCGTTTCACATATAATTTTAACATTTGAGTAATTTTTGTAAATTGTTAAATCCTCGAGATTTACAGGTTCTTCGGACTTTACCTCCGTGGTGGTGGGCGCGCAGCTGACTCTGCTGGCCGGTAAACAGGCGACTCTGACTGTGGATACGCCAGTGAATCTGACGCCTGGTAGGTAGACGCCTCGGACGGCGGGCACGCAGGTGACCTCTACTGACTGGTAGACAGACGACTCTGACGACGGGTACGCCTGTGACGTCTGGGTAGGTAGACGACTCTGGTGGTGGGTACTCTGGGGCTGGGTACGCCTGTGACTCTGGGGCTGTGTACGGCTGTCTCTCTGAGGGAGGCGGCGTGAAGTACGTGACGGATGGTGTGGAGCTCGGAAGGGTGGCGGTGGAGGTCGGGGTAACACAGCTACCACGTCCCCCTTGCGGAAAATTTTAAACGGCGCACGTTACATCACACATATACGTTTCCACGATTCTCTCGTAGGGTAGTACTTCCGTCGCTCGTATAGTGTGACAGGTAGAGTCACAAAACTCTATGTAGCCTCGCTCCTCTACTTTGTAAATTACCTGTCTATCACACACCGCGACACTGTGAACATTCTCTCCCGCCATATAGGCACCGCCCCTCCATCGTATGGCCCACAAACATTAAATTAATATAGCCGGATCGAAGCATGGTGAGCGTACCTGAGAGCTAAACGTCCTGTTGAGTGCTCCGCTGCCCGTTGTTGTTAACTGCCGTGTCTCTTAAGCGCGTTCAAAGTTCACAATGGTAGGTGAACCGGGTTTTACTCCGGCGCAGGTAAATACCAGTTTTATTTATTTAACTCACACACGTCTTCATCTGTAAGAGTACCAAACCGGCAGGGTAAAAATACACAAAACTCGCTGTCTAGATAGGCTATTAGACGTCTCCCAACTTTGTATTGACGGCTTTTAATTTATCAACCGAGTACTTTTGATCTACGGCTAGATCACACAATTTGACGGTCTGCACCGCGTCGACGATATTTACCAGCTGCTGTAACTTATCCATATTGGACCGCTCTACAAACGTGTATAAATAGACAACCAAGTGGGCACCCCTCTTTATAGCCACCCCCTCCCTCGTTTGACGTCACACGATATATTCTTGTCTCGACTTGTCTTGTCTGCCCGCCAACCTGGCGCCCGTGTCGATGACCTCGATATCTAAGCTTGTCTCAACTCGTCTTGTTGTGCCGACATACTGGCGCCAGGGTTGTGACATAACACGCGAGATTACGTCATTGGGAAAACCCAAAGGTTGTCGAGGTCACGATATATTCTTGTCCTGACTTGTCTGCCCGCAACCTGGCGCCATTATTCTTGTCTTGACGACCCACCAAACTGTCGCCATACATTCAGCCCTGATATATATTTACGGTCATTACTTATACATTTTTTAATGTACGGAAACATTACATTTATTTGTTGTTGTTTAAGAAGTATTGGGAGGGTCGGGTACACGTTATGGCAGTTGGAGGCAGTGGATTCATATCTCGCTCAGGGGGGATGGTGGTTTTATACACTCCCTCACACCACATAAACTCTGGAACCATTCTAACTTACTCCTCCGGTCCGTGACGGTTACACACATCCATGCATTGAGAAAGACGATACCAAACAAACAATTTTAGTATACATTGGTGCCGGGGATAGCGGCCCTAACTGTGGATTCCGAGGCCCTGATTGTGCATAATTAGAGATGCTAGAGTTGCGACATAACACGCAATGATTACGGCATAGGAAAAAAACCCAAGTTGTCCGGTGCGAGAGCTGCGGGTGGAGGAACATTTCCATGCATTTCGACAGACGCTACCAAACAAACAATTTTAGTAGACTTGTAACAGGGGTAGTGGCCCCTAACTGTGGATTCCGAGGCCCCTGATTGTGCATAATTAGAGATGCTAGAGTTGCGACATAACACGCAATGATTACGTCATAGGAAAAGACCCAGGTTGCTGAGGTCACGATCTATTCTTGTCCCAACTTGTCTTGTCAGCCCGCCAGCCCGGCGCCAGGGTTGCGACATAACACGCAATGATTACGTCATTGGGAAAACCCAAGGTTATCGAGGTCACTTGTCACCCCGGCAGGCTGGCGTCAGGGTGGCGAAGGAGGAGGGGGGGGGTCTCGGGAACCAATTAACACACTCTACCACCAACCACCATAGCGCAAGGTTAACGCTACTTGTTCCGGGACAGAGCCGTGTGACAGATGATTCGATGTTCATTCTAGGCCTGGCAGCCGTAGCGCAAGCTTCGTGCCGAGCCCTCCTGCCGCAACGTCAAGGACTGTATGCCCATAAATAAACTACAACGCCCTAAAACTCCCTACCAATTAATTAATTAACAACCAACATGTCCGGCGTATGCCAGCAATAAATAAAAAAAACTACAACGCCTCTATCCTAACAATTAACAATAATCAATTAACAATAATTAATTAACGATAATTAATAATTAATCAGCAAGAACCAACATGTCCAGGGTTTGTTGGGGGGAGGGGCAGGAGGAGGGGAAAGTATGTCAGGGGGCGGGGGGCGGGAGGGGGTGGGAGCAGGGGGCGGGACCAGGGGGCGGAATAACGGTAAAAAGCACAGCTGTGACGTAGTGGGCCAAGTGGTCGTGCTAGACTACTTACCTGAAACGTAGCAGTTTCTCTATGATGGATTGCACTGTCTTACTATCTGCTCTACATTAATCTATTGGTACTAGTTATATCAGAACTGTACAATTAAAAGTTTATGGGCTGGTGTTCCCTTAGCTCTGATACATGTACCCCTACGATTGCACAACTTACCTCTGAGTTTTAATAATCATCTATTCTTTGTTGATAATAGCAAGACTGATAAACCAATTAACGAAGATGTTGACGAGATGTCCTGGACTTTTTTCTGTTATGACTTGGTTTAGCAAACACTAGGGCTGTATCAACATTTAGAACGACCGTTTGTATTTTAAAAAATGGCAGGTATTTATTTAATTTTGTGAAAAAATAGTTGAGGGGGCTGGAGGTTAGGAGATTGACCTGAAAGCGTATGGTACTGACGAAAGTATGGGGAAATGCTGCAGGAGACTATTGAGATAATAAAACTGATGGAAAGAAGATGAGCATTGACGTTATTCCCAATACTTAGCTCTCATCTACAAAAACTGTCACTATCTGAAAAGCATATAATTATGTCATGTAAAACTATGTAATTTTTTTATATTTTGCTGAAACTGGTGTGTTGAGAGTAATTTCTAGTTCGGTATCCAGTTAGTTGTAAGAATTTGTCCAGCCAGGTGACTAACATGAAGGGTTAACAATATACAAATATAATGAGAGAGTCATCATGTATCAACATTTAGAAAAACCCGTCACAAACAAGAACAATATCGGTAATTGTCCTAAACGGTGGGGGTTGTGTGTTATACCCTGAAAACTAACAGCAAATGTGACATAGATTGAAAACCAGTGAGGTTAAATACCCCTATTCTGGTTTAAGTATCCAGTAGAATAAATCGCTCTTCTGGGGACTGTCGCAAGGTCAGGGAAATTGAATTAAACATTTATAACGCTTACTTCAAATCTGAGTAGATAGAATAGTTTTGCTGGCTCTGTTTTTTTGATCAAAATGGCGGATGCTCTAACACTCGGTAGTCTGTATTGTCATAAAGGTCTGTGAGTGAGCTCACATGTGTATATCAAGATTATGAGGGTATTTAATATAATCTTGTTGCAAGTAAATATTGGTTGAACATGGTGGTTCGGTTTTGTAAGACCGTTTCAGTAGCCGAGGCATTTAAAACGTCACTCTTGTGTTGGACCGGCATTTAAAACGTCACTCTTGTGTTGGACCGGCATTTAAAACGTCACTCTCGTGTTGGACCGGCATTTAAAACTTCACTCTTGTGTTGGACCGGCATTTAAAACGTCACTCTCGTGTAGGACCGGCATTTAAAACGTCACTTTCGTGTTGGACCGGCATTTAAAACGTCACTCTGTGTTGGACCGGCATTTAAAACGTCACTCTCGTGTTGGACCGGCATTTAAAACGTCACTCTTGTGTTGGACCGGCATTTAAAACGTCACTCTCGTGTTGGACCGGCATTTAAAACGTCACTCTCGTGTTGGACCGGCATTTAAAACTTCACTCTCGTGTTTGACCGGCATTTAAAACGTCACTCTTGTGTTGGACCGGCATTTAAAACGTCACTCTTGTGTTGGACCGGCATTTAAAACGTCACTCTCGTGTTGGACCGGCATTTAAAACTTCACTCTCGTGTTGGACCGGCATTTAAAACGTCACTCTCGTGTTGGACCGGCATTTAAAACGTCACTCTCGTGTTGGACCGGCATTTAAAACGTCACTCTTGTGTTGGACCGGCATTTAAAACGTCACTCTCGTGTTGGACCGGCATTTAAAACTTCACTCTCGTGTTGGACCGGCATTTAAAACGTCACTCTCGTGTTGGACCGGCATTTAAAACGTCACTCTCGTGTTGGACCGGCATTTAAAACTTCATTCTCGTGTTGGACCGGCATTTAAAACTTCACTCTCGTGTTGGACCGGCATTTAAAACTTCACTCTCGTGTTGGACCGGCATTTAAAACTTCACTCTTGTGTTGGACCGGTATTTAAAACGTCACTCTTGTGTTGGACCGGCATTTAAAACGTCACTCTCGTGTTGGACCGGCATTTAAAACTTCACTCTCGTGTTGGACCGGCATTTAAAACGTCACTCTCGTGTTGGACCGGCATTTAAAACGTCACTCTCGTGTTGGACCGGCATTTAAAACGTCACTCTCGTGTTGGACCGGCATTTAAAACTTCACTCTCGTGTTGGACCGGCATTTAAAACTTCACTCTCGTGTTGGACCGGCATTTAAAACGTCACTCTTGTGCTGGACCGGCATTTAAAACGTCACTCTTGTGTTGGACCGGCATTTAAAACTTCATTCTCGTGTTGGACCGGCATTTAAAACTTCACTCTCGTGTTGGACCGGCATTTAAAACGTCACTCTTGTGTTGGACCGGCATTCTGATTTGTAAAATATCGGGGCTTGAGTCCTGGTCGTCTCTACTGAGGGTGATCTCCCACTCTCCTTCCACGTGAATATGGGTAGATTACCTCCAAGTCTTTCTTCCTCATCCTTACCCCATTATAGTATTTATCAGAAGTGATTATAGCCTGCGCAGGTAGTAATACGTAGTGATACAAATACTATCTGCAAGGGTAGATTGGGCCTAATTATATATATTTTATACTGTTCAATAGTAACCTGCAACGTCAGTCCCGCAGTCATAGGTTTCTTGGTTCTGGAGGCACCGCACTGTGATATGAAGCGTTAGGCTTTGAACTGGCTGATTCGTAATGAAAGAAGTTGTCTGTTTGAATATTTATAAAAATGAAAATGTAAGAAAAATCAAATAAAACTGTTATCAACTAGGAAATGGTCAGAATATAATAATTATTATATTTATTAATATTTCGTCTTTATTATGGTGAATTTGAGATAGACCAGAATTTTTCTTAAACTTAACCCCTTAATAACAATGCATAGTAATCCTTATACTACTAATTTAGTAATAAAAACATTTTTAATATACACGTATCTCTTCATACAATTTTTCTAATCAACACTGCTGTTATAATCGTTTTAATGGCTAAAATATATCTTAATCACTGTTCACTGTGTCCAGTGATATGTTAAACGGGGATATTAGGGATTTTTTTTGCTCAGGAAAAAATCATAAGATTATTTATATATTCACTAAAAATACAAAACTTTTGATTTACAATAGACAAAAAGTATATGTATATAAATATATTTCATATTATACAATCTGTCAAGAAAATTAATCACAATTCATAAGAGAACATGATATATTCGTGTTGTCTTACTACCCCTCTATCGTTAGTCACTGGCCAAAGTGGATATGCGCACGCGCGAGAATTTGATTAAATCATTGAAATAATCTAAAGAATAATGATTCTTGCACGATTAATTAGACGGTACTATTGAAAGACAATATTTTAGTGATGAAATATAGTCCCACCAATCTAGCTTGTAAAACCTAAACTGCAGTACATTATATCTAAGTATATTTTAGGTTTATGTGAAACTTTCTCCGCACGTCTTGTTCACAGCACAGAATCCTACATGGCTATTTGACAGTTCATTATTAGAATAAACTGGTTTATTTTTCCAATAAAAATGTAAGCTGTTGCTTTTTATATTAGTGGGAACATTGATAGCTATATTTAGTTTGTGTTTTGTAGGATGAATAAATAACTTAAGGTGTAAGTAGATATCTTTGAACTAACGTAATATTGATTAATGTTGAGTTTGTTAGTTTCCTCGTATTAGTCCGCAGGATTAAGTCAATATTTTAACCGAGTTGTGTGTTTATAGGTAAAAGTATGACATTTGGAGAGTGTGTTATTTATATCTAGTTATTAGTTGTAGCCTTAGGTGGAATACACTTTGAGCCACCATATTGGAAAATGGTGGTCAAACTAAGTTTTTAGTTTGTAACCTTTGATGGGTTGATCCTAATTAAATTTTCTTATTTTACTTAAAAAATATTATTAAAAGGACCCTTTTTAGTCATTACAAAACATTCTTTAGGCCCTAAGGGTTCCGCACTTATCAAATATCTAAAAACCGGTTCACTTATTAAATTTAAAATTAGAATGAACTAGATAGGTAACTAAGCACACCAGATTTCCATTGATGTCCTTTAAGTCGTATTTTGACCAAATGTTTCCTCAAGAATCACTGATCAAAACCAAAATGTTAGCTTCATCAAACATTTTTCTACTTCTAAGTTTTGAATGGATTATCCGATTATGTGTAGCATTAAAAAAAATTAAATCATGTTTATTGATAAGTTTACTTGCACGAATGAAGAATAAGATTTGTTCATATTAAGGCTAATTAATAATATAATTTACTAGCATAATTAACATAAATACAGACATATATTAATTTTCCTTACCACGGGCTAGCTCTAACACATTTATTTATGTATTTTTAAATGTGATAATAATTATGCATTAACATATGCAGTAGTATATATATATATATATATATATAGTTTCAAATCGGGCGTGAGTTTTTTTTTACACTTGCATCTGATTATATTTCGAGATTCTGTACAATCAGGAGGATGCGTGATCTATTTTGGTTTCCAAGAGTCTGAATATCGATTCCAGTCAAACATCTGCCAATCATACAGTTCTGGAGCTGTTTTTAGAGTATGTCCCTCTTCAAGGCCTGCTTGGTAGGTTACTCTGTGGACATGCAGTTTATAGGTATTAAGTGTAAATGGAATGTTGTCCAAGTTCTATTTTTCTGTACAAACAATACAAATCTGGCTTGGTTTACAATTTTTTGATCTACTAAGGTGATCTGTAAAGAACACAGATGGCATAATTCACTTCTGGGTGGATTTTACATTTAGTGAAGCAAATTACTTCGCCTCCTCCTGAGAATTTTGAGGTGGTATCACGGCCTGTTGTGGCATGGAATAGTGATAGAGTTTTGTATTTTTATCTTCCAAATGCTTCAGACATGTTACATGTGTGAAAGGTTTTCCCTGTACCAATATTATCCCGAAGATGACCATTTAGAACATTATAGTAACACGGTGCCAAAGCCAAAACATCCATATCTATACTTATTTTTAGGATTCTATTTTATTTGGCTTTGTGGAACACCATGATCTTCATGTAAAATTATTTGCGTGTCTGAATCTTCTTGCTTGCAGTCCTAGCTCCTCCAATGTACTGTACATATTGAAGGATTTGAAAAGGAGCATAGAACACTTTTCTATAGATTCTAGATTAACTAAGACATCTCCGTAACATGATACTGATGCTATATCGATAAAAGTTCTTGGTTTGTTTTATCCACTTTTAGGAAATCAGACCATTTTCTTGATCAATTTTCACTGTCCACTCAACCCGATGACGATCTACATTTCCTATTTTAGCTCAAATGCCATTCACAAGGCTTTCAGGCTTGTAGACGTCAAATAATCTGCCTATTATGTGTAGGCTGGGTTTTTAAAACAGGTTTACGATTAACTTGATCATCCTTTGTGAATACTTATTTAAAGTGTCCTTTTTTAGGCATAATCACATGTACAATAGCAGGGCCATCGATAATTATCATGTCAATGTCAGGATAATCAATTGTATGAGTGTCATTATCGTCTTCTGTTGCAACTAAGTATTTCATCAGGTCAGACCCAGCCTTAGAGTTTATTTAGTAATAACTCATTATCTGTTACAGATGGGGATAAATGTTGTTTTAATGAGAGAAACAGTCATTAATATCTCCTGCTAGAACATATCAAGCAATGTAAAATTTAATAAAATCAACATCGGCTTCATTTCAGAGTTTTCATGGTTGCAAAAGTACTACTAGTTTACATATTTTGCTTTGTTTGATATGTTGCTTTTAAACATCCGGAATCTGCTATGTGTGGTTGTAGCATCAATCGGCTTTTCACTGTAGATAAGTCTTTCTTTAAAGAATTTCTCAATAATCTTCCATCTGCTTAGGATCAAAATCGTTTCACTTGTAACAGACCAAATGTTTTACACTATTTATTTAATAGTAGTCGTAAGGATACAAACTATTTCCACAAAATCGATTTGTATCATTTGCGTTTCACCATAATGAGCGCATTCGTGGTTTTTAGGGTGTTTTATGTTAATTTCATTGAAAGGGACAGAAATCCACTAGAAGGAAAGTGAACATAGCCTACATAAACTAAACTAGACTAAACAGATTGATTTTAATTTTTAAACTTCTAAATCTCATCATAAATAAGATCGATCAGTTACCTTAACATATCATATTGCCATTGTGTACATAAAAATAATAAGTGTAAAGGAATCATAGGTCTAAACGGGGTACAGACACAGAAATGCCTCTACAGAGTTACTAAATCTTAGTACAGTGATTCCAACTCTAAAAACAAAGCGTCACTAGAACAGTTACTAGAACTTAACACAAATCTCACTCTGGGATATAACTATTTGGTTTTAAGATACTTAAAAGGGAGCAAACTTATTTTCAAAATAGTCATTCTTATTCTGAACCATAAATAAATAAAAACATTAAAAAATAAATCCTTTTACTCCTTTGTAAGAATTTAAATTTCACAGACTATAGCTAAAGTAACATAGTTTTTGGAAGATTGTATTGAACTATTATAATCAAATAACTATGTTTCTTTCATGTTTCACCATGATGTAAGCTTCAAAACAAAACAAATAGAATTGAAATTGAACGACTGGAAAGTTAGATACAGTGCAGGACACCACTTGAATCAACCTTGAAACTGACATTTGGATTTTGATAAACGTTGTCGTTCCTGGACTGGTCTTTCATGCTTCGGGGAGCTGGACGGGGCGTCTTCTAAACCTAGGTCGCGAAGTTTCAGCTGCACCTTTTTATTGGTTAGGCATTTTATATGAGTTCTTCTGGGGTCTGAGAGGAGCAGGGGTGATAGTTGACTAGATAGTAAGGAGGAGGAAGAGAGAGGGGTCGTAATCGGTAGGTGGATTGCGTGGGAACAGGTTTCGGGGAGGATGACGCAGATGGATATAGGAAAGGTGTCAGTGTGATGAGGGCCTTGAAAATACGATTGTTCTCCCCTGACCTTACGGCAGATACCTCCCTTGCTGCGACGGTACGGGAATGGTGTTGGAGCGGGGGTCATGAGGTGTGGCAGCCCGAATGGTTCTGAGCGCATAAAAAGATTGTAAGAAAAAAGGAGGTGGGGATGGGTGAAGGATAAGTGGCAGCCCGAATGGATCTGAGCGCAAAGAATTATAAGAAAAATGGGGGGGATGGGTGAAGGATAAATGGCAGCCCGAATGGTTCTGAGCGCAGAGGAGTGTTGTGGTAAAGAAATGAAACTAAATCATTAGGTAGAAGACAGGTGCTGTTTATTATTTATTTTTTTCTTATGTCTATACATGTACAATCTCTATCATCGAGAGGAGGGTGGGCCCAACCCTCCTCCTCGGTCTTATTCTCTAACTTATTCTATCATGTCTATTATAACCTTCTTATTCTTAATCTAAGACTAAAACTACTGCATCATATTACATGTTTTTACCTTTGAATAGGGTTTTTTCCCTTTTATTGTTTATGGTCTTTAGCTTGCTCGAGCCCTTCGTCCTGGCGCGATCTCTTAGAGTGTATGGAACTTAGTGGACGGGCCTTGGGGAGGACGGTGGCTCGTTTAGCAGACCGCGCAGGGGAGGGCTCGAGGAAGAAGGGGTTAAGGGCGACGTGGTCTCGGAACGGTCACTAGAGTCGCACAACAACGTTTTTTGAGAAAGTTTTGGTCAAAAGAACTTAAGAGATATCAACGGAAAGCTTATGTATTATGTTTCAAAAATTTATATTAGTCACCATAAAAAAAGTTTTTGAATGTAGAAATCCATTTTTAGAACTAAAGCTTCAGTTTTTGAAAACTGGGTGGAACCCTTAAGGTTTATCAAAAATAGTAATCACTAACTTAAAATAAAATTCTGATAATCCATTGACAAGTTACAGGTCGATAAAGGAAGTTGGCTGCCATTTTCAAATATGGTGACTCATCTTGATTTCCGACGATGCCTACGGCGCTTATACTAACCAATCTATGTGGTTTCAAGTCTGTTTCCCTAAGGTACAGGTTTCACATCCGATGTCAGCACACTCCAAACAAAGGTTTTAACAAATTTTCTCCTAATCTCTATACAGATGTGTATATTTAATAATATGTTTTTCTTTATTTGAAAAGCTTGTTATGGCACTGCTATCCATTTTATCTCAAAGATATATATGTATTTTTTTTCCGTGCCAATAAAATTATTGAGATAGTAGAAATCCCTGGCTTGTCCTAATCATGTTCACCCATTCTTATTTTAGCCTTAATTCCATCTTTTTTGCTGTTTAGTATTATGAATTTGGTCTTCTTTGTATTTATTTCTAGCTTAAACTTATCTAAGATCGTGTTTAATATTTCAAGCAATTTGTTCATCTCACTTTCTGAATCTGTTATATTGCAATGTTGTTTTCCATTAATTTTGATTATTTTTTCTTTGATTGTTGTTATTGTACCTTCTACGAACAAGTTAAACAGGCAGGGTGACAGAAGTAACCCTGCCTCACTCCTCTTCTTACTTTTGCTTCTATTCTGCTTCTGTTTACTTCTCTTTCTGTATTTTTGGATTTATATAAGACGCATTTCTTTCCAATAAATTCCCATTTTGCTCATTACACAGAGGTTTCCAATTCAGACCATTTGAAAAAGCATCAGCATAATTAGCGCTTATTAAACATAAATCTACCTTCTTTAAAAATATTGACACTTATCTCGTATGTTTTAATAAATTGTAATATAAATTAACTGAATCACCCGACTGTTGGATAGGGATGATAAAAACAAATTGGTTTAATATCAAAAAGGAATATTAGTGATACTTATTCTACACGTCTCACCTATAAGACTAATAGAGTTGAGCAGTCCTTTCTCCTGCGCAGACATTTGGAAGTCGCACTGCGCAGCTGGCAGGAGGTAGGATGTACCATACAATTCACACACCATAGCAACCAAACAAAATCCACATCCAAACATCAGCCTGTAATGGAATCGGCCCTGCCCTGAAATTTAAAAATAGAAAAGTCATATTGTATAATTCTTTTATCATAATGTTGGAGCTGGTTAAATGTATAGTTATTTATTTGTATTTATTAATGTTAGATGTATTATTATTATTATTATTATTATTATTATTATTATTATTATTATTATTATTAGCACCGCGTCTTACTACCCGTTCGGTTTATACGCACTTACACTAATGTGTAATGGTAGGGTGATTGTGAGATGAAATGGAGGACCTACAGTTTAACGTGGAATCCGAACCACGGTGGAGGCCTGGCATTCCCCACATTCACAAGATGTCTTGTCAGAGGTGAAGGAAGGGTTTGGAAATCAGATAAATATGCGCCGGGACCGAGGATTGAACCCCGGCCGCCAGTACAGAAGTCTGACACCTTACCCCTAGACCTTACCAGGTTACCTTGTAGTATTAAGTATCGGGTTGTTTTTGGAGATATAAGCCCAGTTTCTTGCCTCCCTCATAAGTGGAACGGCGTGATTAGGTATGTATGTGTCGGTAATGTGAAATACGTAATTTTAAGACAGAACAAAAATTTCAATATAATTTTCTTGCATGGACCTGAAAGTTTATTTATAACGATATGAGTAGCATGTAGACCCCCTCGTTCCAGCCACTAGGCTATTTTCCGTGAATGAGAGTGTGTATTGTGATGTCAACAAACCTACTTTCCACATCCGGTTAATTCCCCCACACACATCCCCCTCCCCCGAGGTTATTTTCCGTGAGCAGTGTAATGTGATGTCAATTAACCTTCTTTCCACATCCGGTTAATTCCCCCACCCTCCCCCGAGACCATTCCTCCTAACAGAGGCCACCACGGTGGCTCATGGGCTTAGCCCAATTGATTATAATGTGTGCTTCACTCCCATTAGTTTTTAATGTTTGCACCAAGGGTTTAGGGTAGGAGAGCGTGCAGTCTCAGGCACTCCTCCCGTGACGTGCTAGATAGGGGTTCTAATCTTGGACCATAATTAAACAGACAATGTAAGGAGCTCGCCCTTCAGAATCCACAGATTGAGGAGCGGACTTGGGCGTCGGGCCTAGTGTGCCCCAGGGTGTGCACTCTGTGTGTCCGGATAGTTTTTATTTATTGGTGGGGAAACGTGCGGTCCATGGTGTCGGGCACTCCTCTCGCGACGTGTAGAGAAGAATCCTCTCTCGAAGAAATATAAACATCAAGTATGAGCTTTTGGCAATGTCTCGCTGTGATTTTCCCTGACCCCCTTTCCACATCCGGATGCTCCAAGTCATTACTTGGTGTCTAAACATGTTCAAACAGGAAAATACTGGCTAACACTGGTTAAGTACGGCATTGTGACAACCTTTTCGCATTCTGGTGCCTTAGGTCATTAATCGGTGACTAAATATGTTCATACAATAAAATATGCGCTAGCACTGGCTTCGCTGTGATATTCCCCGAACCCGTTTTCCACATCCTGCGTCGATTGGGGGTGAATATATAGGGGGGGGGGGGTCGCTTGGTCGACTATTTATAAGTGTTTGTAGAGCGGATCACGATGGACAAGTTAAAGCAGCTGGTAAATATTGTTGACGCCGTGCAGACCGTAAAATTGTGTGATCTAATCGTAGACCAAAAGTACTCGGTTGATAGATTAAAAGCGGTCAATCCAAAGGTTGGGAGATGCTTAATAGCATATATAGATGGCGAGCATTCTGTATTTTTACCCTGTCGTTTTGGTACTCTAACGGATGAAGACTTCTGTGATATTAATGAAGAAAAACTTATATTTACCTGCGCCAGAGTAAAGCCCGGTACACCAATAATTGTGAAATTTTAACGCGTTTAAGAGTCGGGCAGAAGAATCGAGCAGTTAACAACATCAGGCAACATTTCTACACTGGCAGTTAGAACAAGTTTAACATCAGTGCAAAAGTTAAAGACATGTAATACTTAATTGCACAGTGGACAGGTTAAAGACTCAGCAAACCATTCAGCGCATTTATCGGTCAGGTGCTCACCATGCTTAGAACAGGCTATATTGATTTAATATTTGTGGGCCATACGATTGCGGGGCGTGCCTATATCACAGCAGAATATATTCACAGTGTGGCCGTGAGCGATAGACATGTAATTTGCAAAGTAGTGAACAAAGACAGAGAGGAGCGAGGCTACAACGAGTTTTGTGACTCGACCTGTCACACGATCAGAGCGACTGAAGTAATACTCTACGAGAGAATCGAGGAGACTTACCTATGTGATATTACATGTTATGTGTACAATTTCCTTAAAGGGAACGTTGTGGCCGGGTTTCCCAGGCCTCCACAACACCCACCACAACCCTTCACGACGCCGCAGCCACCGACCCCACCCCCAGAGTCATCAAAATACCCGCCGAAAGAGTCGTCCACCTACCAGACATCAGAGTCACCCGCGTGCCCACCACCAATGGAGGAGGAGGTAAAGTCCGAAGAACACATACATCTCAAGGATTTAAAAATGTACAAAACTTATTCAAATGTTAAATTATTATTATTATTATTAGCACCGCGTCTTACTACCCGTTCGGGTTATACGCACTTACGCTAATGTGTAATGGTAGGATGATTGTGAGATGAAATGGAGGACCTACAGTTTAACGTGGAATCCGAACCACGGTGGAGGCCTGGCATTCCTCACATTCACAAGATGTCTTGTCAGAGGTGAAGGAAGGATTTGGAAATCAGATAAATCCTTGCCGGGACCGAGGATCGAACCCCGGCCGCCAGCACAGAAGTCTGACACCTTACCCCTATACCACCAGGTCACCTTCAAATGTTAAAATTATTATATGAAACGCCCGATGACTACATAATCGGTCTGGGCAGTTTCGGTAACGTCTTCATTCAAAAGTCTTCCTATTATTCAGATTGTAAGCGATTTAAATCTAGACCACACTGTATGATATATCTTGGAGGACAAAGTTTAATGTTTAAAAGTGTATTTAAAAACTAAGCGCGCTCATGTTGCTGTAGCTTTATTTGACCACGTTACTATTCACACACAGTCTGCTGACGTCATCGGAACTAGCGGTGACATTTGGAAACACGTTTACTCTGTGAAAGGGGGAGTGGGAACATGTATAAGATAACTCAATATGTGGGTAGAGGGTGTTGCTGCTTGAGTGAAGTGGACAAGGATATTTATTTACACCATTTCTTTCGCTGCCTCCCCAGTTGCCATTATATCATTTAAATGTAACGGGTCCTACGCAAAGCTCTCCAATCTTATTCGATACAAACATCATTGTCATCAAACACCTTCAAATCTTGCTCACCAAGATAACTGTTGGGACGAGGAGTTATTGTGCAGTGCGTTAGACATGATCAAGAAAGAGGAATACAACCGTTTCAAGTGCTTAAACGAACTTGAGAAAAACAAAAGTTATAACGTTGTTCTAGCGGAAGAGGCTAGCAACGAGCCTGGTGGGGGAAGAGTAAGAATGCCAGGTAAAAACCTTGGAGACATTGTCTATAGGCGTTCTGGTTCCTCTCAGCGTGTCCTGAACTATTTTGGAGGTGACTCCTACTCATTTTATAGATGGTAGAAGAGATTATATTCTCTCCTGATGTTTTTATTAGGTAAAAGAGTGATTATATGTTTTTCTTGCTATCACAATTTGTTGCACAATAGACTCTCAACCTAATTACCTGTCGTGGTCACAAGGCCTAAATAGTATTAATATTGCTGCTTATAAAAAAAACTATATGTTGTTGTTGTTGTTGTGTTTGCATGCAATGATTGTTTTAAATTAAGTGATTAATTAATTATTAGCGGATTGTTAATAAAAAGAATACTAAAAATATGTTGTTATTATTATTTTAAAAAAATCCCCAGAACATACTGTTTGTAAATCCCTGGATATTCAAAAATATGGAAGAACTAGAAATATACACGTGATAACTTTTCCAGAATGAGACTGGTAGACTGGTTAATGTTATGCTTTATTGTTTACACATGTGAGTTAATATAACGTTAGGAAAAAAAACTACTTGATGGTATAATATAAATATATATTTATTTATTAATGATAAAGGATAAACGAGTATATTATTGAAAAACGTTTTACTTTTTAGATAGCATTTATAAATTAACTAAATTTGGTTTAAGGTAAGGTAGCAAGTTCACACACACATACACACGTACACAAATGCATTTAAATTATTATGATAAGCCAAACCTATATTCACATTTATTCATTTCTTATTCACTTTCATTCTGCACTTTCTAGCGAATAAAATTATTAATTATCACTTTTACAATATCTTGTGATAGCACAGACATAGCCATATTTAATTAATGGTATTATTACTTCTACTCATACAATAATTTAAATACGCTAATGGGGTAGGAATGATGAAAGTATTTCTGAAGGGTAAGTGTACCAACATTTATGTGGAGGGAGAGTTGGAAATATTCATAGTTTAATAGGGCAGTGATCAAACTCCAACCTCGTTAAATTTCAACCATACCAGATAAGCACCGCTTAGTTATTTGTACATCTCATAAGACCTAAATAATTTTGGTGATTGCCATTTAAAAAACTTTGTTGTTTCTGCTGTATGCTATAAATGTTTAATTGAATTTATTAATCACCTGCTGCCTGTAAATAAAATAACCATCAAGAAAATGTGGTTATTATTATTTAAAAAAATCTCTAGAATATGTTATTTAGGAATCCTTGGAGAAACAAAGACAGGCAGGTGATTTCAATATACGTGTGTCAACATTGTCAGAATGAGATATTAAATAGATCAGACTAGTAAACTTTAAGCTTTATTGATTACACATGTTTAGTTACTATAGCTGTAGGAAAGAAAATATTTGGGCTGAAGGATATGAGTAAAACGAGGAAACAAGTATACTATTAATATTATCATTTCCCCCAGATTCACTGATTAAATAAGATTTAACATTTTAACTAATATGGGTTTAAAGTAATTTTATTTATAAGATAAGAGGGGGGGGGGAAGTTTGGTTATAGACTATAAAACATAAACATAACAGTTTAAGAATATTTATTCACAATCATAATCTACAAAAATAATGTTTTAATTCAACGTCACTCTGACGATAAAATACATTTATTCAATGGTAATATATAATACGATTATGAGGATCTTGAATTTATTTTAAATGTCATATGGAATATTTATAAAATTTTATAACTGTCTCAAATTAAGGTTTTGTAATGCCGCTGGGACTATAAATTTGTTTATTTAATAAATTCACTAACAAAATAATAGAAAATTTTTCTTATTTCCTGAAAACCGTAGAAGTATTTAAATATTGAGTTACTATCACACATTAGACTATTTTATCATAATAGACCCCCAAAGATTTTCCCCCTCTGGTATAGCCTACTAACTTTTCACCGCAAGTGTTTCTTATTTAATTTTGGCATTAATAATTTGATATGGTACCAATTAACTTTACAACTAGATGTAAATTTGTTCTAGGGATACATAAGCTGTTAACACTTTCATTGTATAATAGGATCTATGTTTTGTTTTACATATTTTCAAATAAGACTTTATATAAATCCATATAATTGAAAATATTTAACTCTAAGCTTTAAGACCATATATCTAATATTTGTTTGATTATTCAATTTTAAATATTACGATATTTTAAAATATTATGAGCTTTTAAATTAGAATATTTTAGAATATTCTTCTTGTTATAGAATGTGTTTCTTATCAAATTATAATCATATATCAAATAAAACTTCGTATACAACTAAGAAATTGAAATTTTAATTTATTTTGTATACAGAAAAATCAATGCGGCTATGTACAATAATTGTTTGAATATTTGACATTACAAATGTTATTAACATTTAAATTAACATATATGTATAAATGTAAATTTTTGACATTAATGAAAATATTTGTTACAACTTAACTTTATATGTAGTTGTTCTAATAATACACCAACATGATTTAATATTATGTATATATATATATATATATTTGTGTGTGTGTTTTTTTACCTACCCTATATGTTTTCAAATTTAAGTTTGTTAAATCCTCATGACACTTGTTCTCAATATATTCACAGCTTATCCCACATTAATGTTGGCGTTATTAAATCTATGTAAGGTATTTCGTCATCATAATTTCCAGGGGGATGCATCATACCTCCGTTCATACCCATGTCTATGGAGGGGGTCTTGTTGCCATCACTTGGTAGAGAGGGCATTACACCCCTGTTAAAAGCCATGCTGGTGGAGGGGGCTGCTGAACCCCATTCGGAAGCAACTTGGGTTTAGCTCCTCCGGAGATTGTGATGGTTTTCCGGTCAGGACAGTTTCCACTGGAACCCTTGTTGCAACATTTTCAGCGGTATATGTGTCTTATGGTTTTCACAATATGACGTGTCGATGTAGTCAAATGGGGACTTCCGTGCGATGGGTGATGACTGAGTATTACTATGTATTCCACCCTTCTGGCAATAAGGTATTTAGCCTTCTCCAGCTCAACTCGTACATGAACGATTTCATTGATTTCTATAGTACACAAATGAAACACATATATAAGGTATATTAATTACTGTAGTTCCCCCTTGAACAATATCTAAAATAGTCCCCCTAAACTCAACTTAGGGCCATCTTAAATATCGAAATATCCTCCCAGATACCGCAATGAATAAACTAATATGCAACAGATAAAAATTAAGATGGGCAAAACATACATGGTCAAGTGACTGTTGCAGATCACAAGACTTGTTAAATACGGGGTTTTATTTCCTCTCAAAATTCAACTATAGCTGTCTCAGCATCACGTTTTATTACTCGATAGGTCTGTATGCAAATGTGTAAGGGAAGAGGCAGGTTGAATTTAGAGGACGTGCACTCAGATTTGCGTGGAGCAAAACCACCCTCATTGCACCAAATGGGTTCAAACCACGATCTCCCCCTGTACTTGGCAAACGTGACGCGTTAGATCACTCGACCACTGAAGCAAACCTGATTGTGTATAAATTAATAATCCCCTCACTAATGAACAAGTGTGTTGAGAATAGGGTGAGGTGCTTCAGAATACAAACTTATTACTATTTTTGACACTAATAAATAAAAGTATTTTTACGTCTACATGTCCGTTATTTTTAACCTACGTATTCTCAGGACGTTAACAAACATCTTTTTGACTTCCAAGCAGTGATACATGCCATTCCTACTGACCTACTGTTGTAAATCATGGGTGGCTAAAGCCAGGGAAAATATTAGAGTGATTTCTCCCTCTCCCTCAAAACGGTTGTGTCTAGTATTGGTGCAGAAACCCTTAAGTAGACTTTCCTCGCAACATCTGTTCAGGTTATTTGTAAAGTAACCTAAAAATCAAAAAATTTCCATCAACTTTTCAGGGACATATGTTTTCTGTTGTAATGTCAAACACTCCCAGAGTACCCATTTAACCCAACACCTTAGTTTAGTTGGTAGCGTGTCTGTCCACTGAATCAAGGGTCTCCTTCGAATCTCGGGTGGGTGAACTAGGGCTGGTTTACCACTCTCCTACCATTCAAATGCGTCTTTACTTCTTCTAAATTCAATCTGTCCAATTCCAACTACATTAGTACTTTGGCGTATAACCCAAACAGGTATTAAACTGCTGTGCTAAATATTAATATTAATATTAATAATAATAATAATTAAAAATTGTGGAGTTTATATAATATGTGTTCCAGATTACCTTATAATTACATCCAAGTTTCCATTTTAGAAACAAATTTCGATAATAGCTATAGAAAGTTAGGGATTTGACCCCACCGCAAGTTATCTTTGGTTTAATATTCATAATTCGTTTCACAATTACAGCTCTGCAAAAATTTAAATATATTTTCCTTATTATCACTAATATATTCAGCCTAACTTCTTTCCTGCTATGAATATTTGATATGTAAGCTCTAAATGGAAAGTATAAGTTTTAATAAATATTCAGGGTAAGCAAAACAAATCCACGCCATAGTATCCAATTTAAAGGATACATTATAGTTTCCTTCATGCGTGTCGGGCGTATTTAGAGAGAATTTCCGCTCTCACTCCATGAAAATTTTAATACATTTCGAATTGAGACTGTTATACTATTTCTGAAAATAAAACTGGTTTTTGATTAACATGATGCTACCTTCTCCTAATGACACAAGTTCATATCGTTGACTGATTGTTTTAAATTGTTTTTGCGATTATATATTATTATGTCAACATAATATAGTTGAGACCATATTTAAAAATAATACTTTGTTATTTGTCATTTCTATTAACTCATAATCAACAAAGATAACATTTTATTGGTGAAGTAAATTTTATACTCTTCCAACAAGCAAACTAACTTGTCATGTGTAGGTTGATTGCTACTTCTTCCCAGTATTTGAATATCGTCGTATTTACGATTAGGTTTGTATTCTAAAATCACGAGAGTTACAATTGATAAATAAAAATGAAGTTAGATTTTGTGTGTGAATTTGCTATTTCACTCTCAAAATTAGTTCCTTTTTTACTTTCTCCTTGGGTATCAACAATAAAACAGTTAGTGTCAAACTAAAAAATATATATCTTACCTTTATAGTTGATTGTAGATGAAATTTTTTTTCTCGCAGATTGATGTTGAATTAATACAGATACACGATCAGTAAATTGAATTCTTTTTCCCCACAATATTTATACCCTTTTAGGTGATTAATGCAACTAATGTGGTGTGTCAGGCTATTAGTTGTCTATTACCTCATAATCAACAAAGATAAAACTTTATTAGTGAATTAATTTTGATACTCTTCCAACAAGTAAACTAATCGGTAAGGATTTGAGGTAGATATTATAACTTGGTGGGTCAATTAGACAGAAAAAACAGATGAATACAGTATCAAATAGTAAGATAATAACCACCGTTCGAGTGATTTAATAGATGTAATTTCAGGAGGTGAACACGCTCAGAATCCTCTCAAAAAAAAATGTAATTTATGTTTCAGCTTACAGGTTTTAATTTAATTATTTATATGATAAATAAGTTAGGCCATAAGATTAATTAATATGTTTTACGTCTGAGCATTTCTCATGTGTTTTCTAAAACTGGGCCCCCTTTTCTTGTCACATCTCAATTTGTTCGATTAGTAAATTAAACTGATAGGGAATGCGTTTTATAAAACTGTTTTATTACCTGTATCGATGATATCATAGTCTAAGGCATCACTATGGTGTTATACTAGACTGAGTGATTGGCGTTTTCTTCCCTTTCTGGTGGACTGAGATTGTTTTTCTCACTCCAAAAAAATGCAGATATACATTCAACCTGGTCTAATTATATCAAATGGAAATCTGATCGACAAAAAACCCACTTTTTTGGAATTTTGCCAAGCCTACTTATTTTCTCGCATCCTATTGGCTAATAATAAAATTTAAATCAGTTTCGTTAATAAATTATATGTAATGTACCGTTACTTGATCAATTGTGTCTTGATCATCGTTGTGTACTGTCACAACACAAGAACCGCGACAGATATCGAGGTTCAAATCCTTGTGGTGACTCCATCATCTAATTCTGTTGAAGGAGGTTGGAATCGAATCCCTGGTGGAACAGTTTCTTATTTAATATATATATGTTTAAACAGAGAGGGTGCTTGTATTCCATCTAGTTATGTAGGTGGAGGTCGTGGTTCAAATACCCTCTGAGGTGTACTGTCACTCTCGTGTTTGACTCATCTGATGAGAACAGGGAGCACGTGGTATGAACCCCAGCTGGAAGCACTGATTGTGGTTTGTTCCACGCAATTGCGTGTGCACTTCCTCACCCGATCGAATAGTAAGAGGCTATGCTATGTTTGACTCTCAGATACCACCATTGATCGTCTTCAGATAACATGACTTGACGTATGAGTCCTTTACTGACAGCCAATATCTCATTGACATGACAAATGAATATATTTAATTTGTTTTTTTTTCACTTCTATTATCTCATATTCATCAAACATATTACTTTATTAGTGAATTAATTTTGAAACTCTTCCAATATCACATGACTTGATGAGGTAGTCCTATATCGGCTCTCAGTATCTCACTGACTAGACTTATGAATATATTTATATGTTTGATAGAAATAACAAATACAATCTTATATTTTATTTTGCAATCAACATTGACCACGAAACAAAACTATAGTATGATTCTGGTAGGAATAAAAGTTTAAAAATACAAATTTTATGATCAAATCAAGAACTTGTCGTATGAAAATATATTTAAGTGTTTTGGTAGGAAGAAACGTTTAGAATCGGTGAGGGGAACAGTTTAGAATATTCACACATATTTGCTGTCAAGTGTAAGTAGCTAGGGTGGCGTATGAGATCCCCACTTCCGCCAACGGGTCAAAACACCCGGATTCCCCTCTCTCCTCCTCCTTTCCCCCCACCCCTGACCTACTTTCCTCTGATTGGCTGTTATTTTTCCCTCACCCCCTGACCTACTTTCTTCTGATTGGCTTATATTTCCCCCCTCCCCTCCAGCCGTCCAACCACGTACATGTTGGTGAATAATTATCGTTAATTGATTATTGTTAATTAGGAGTGTTGGACTTTTTTATTCACGGCGGACGTGTTTGTTCTTGCTTAATTGGTAAATAATTATTGTTAATTAGGAGTGTCACGGCGGCCTTGTTGGTTGGAGTTGGGCGTTCCTCGCGCCATGGCTGGAGACCTTTCTCTATCAAAGGTAGGATGGGGGGTTGTAGGAGTTTTTATTCATGGCTGTCATGTTGCTGCGACCCTTCTCTATCGAGCTTCAGTCGTGTAATGCCAACTTTCTCCTTCACTCCGCTGTTGGTTTTCCCCCCCTCCCCCCTACAGGCTGCAAACCAGTTTATTCTTGCTTAGAGACGAGTTGAAACAAGAATAGGAGCTTTCACTTCCCCCTCCTGGCACTAGGTTGGCGGGCAGACAAGTCAGGACAAGAATATATCGTGACCTCGAAAACCTTGGGGTTTTTTCCATTGCGTGTTATGTCACAACTCTAGCTGGCATATGCACACTCAGGGGCCACCGAATCCTCGATTAGGGGCCGCTATCCCGGTACAAAAGTCTACTAAAAATTGTTTGTTTGGTATCGTCTTTCACAACGCACGGATATGTGTATCCGTCATGGACAGGACAACATGGTTTTTTTTTCCATTGCGTGTTATGTCGCAACCCCCCGGCGCCTGGTTGGCGTGTCTTCAAAACAAGTTGAGACAAGAATAGTCATTTCCCCCGGCAACGGATTTATCCCTGGCTCGACAAGACGAGTTGAGACAAGAATATATATTTAGGTCATCGTGGTGTCAGGTTGGCGGGCAGACAAGTCAGTACAAGAATATATCGTGTGACGTCGAACGAGGGAGGGAGGGTATAAAGAGGGGCACCCCCCCCTGGTTGTCTATTTATAAACGTTTGTAGAGCCAGGTAAGATGGACAAGTTACAGCAGCTGGTAAATATTGTCGAAATATTGTGCAGAACGTAAAATTGTGTGATCTAGCCGTAGATCAAAAGTACTCGGTTGATAAATTAAAAGCCGTCAATACAAAGTTCGGGAACGTCTAATAGCCTACCTAGACGGCGAGTTTTGTGTATTTCTACCCTGCCGGTTTGGTACTCTTACAGATGAAGACGTGTGTGAGTTAAATAAAGAAAAACTGGTATTTACCTGCGCCGGAGTAAAACCCAGTTCACCTACCATTGTGAACTTTGAACGCGTTTAAGCGGCGGTGCAGTTACCAATGGGCGGCGGTGTGGTTAGTACGGAACGTTCACCATGCTTGGAACAGGCTATATTAATTTAATGTTTGTTGGTCAAATGATTGAGGGGCGTGCCTATATGACGGGGGAGAATGTTCACAGTGTGGCGGTGAGTGATAGACAGGTAATTTACAAAATAGAGGAGCGAGGCTATATCGAGTTTTGCGACTCGACATGTCACACGATAAGAGCGATGGAAGTACTACCCTATGAGAGAATCGAAGCGACATACATGTGTGATATGACGTGCGCCGTTTACAACTTCCGCAAGGGGGACGTGGTAGCTGTGTTGCCACGACCACCACCGCCGCCCTTCCGACCGCCGCACCACACGACGTCGCCGTCGCCGCCCCCCGAGACACAGGTGAACACCACGCCAGAGTCACAGGCGTACCCAGCCTCAGAGAACCCGCCACCAGAGTCGTCTGTCTACCGGTCAGTAGAGTCACCTGCGTCAGATTCACTGGCGTATCCACAGTCAGAGTCATCTGTCTACCAGTCACCTACGTGCCCACCATCACCGGAGGTAAAGTCAGAAGAACCTGTAAATCTCGAGGATTTAACAATTTACAGAAATTATAGGTGAAACGCCCGCCGACTACATACTCAGTCTGGATAGTTTCGGTAACGTTTTCCTTCCAAAGTCAATATATTATATGGATTGTAAGCGCTTTAAATCTAAAGCACGCTGTATTATATATCTTGGAGGACAAAGTGTGATGTTTAAACGTGAATTAATAAACTAGACGTACTCTGCTGATTTAATCGGGGCTAGTGGTGACATTTAAAAAAAAAAACCTTAGAGTTTGTGAGTGTTTATTTCTTTTGCTGCCTCTCCAATTGACATTATGCCGTTTAAATGCCACGGATCCTAGCAAAGCTCTCCAATCTTATTTGGCACAAAATTCAATGTCAGCAAACACCTTCAAATGCTGCTCACCAGGATACCAGTTGGGACGAGAAGGTATTATGCAGGGCGTTAGACCTGATCGAGAAAGAGGAATACAATCGTGTCAAGTGCTTAAACGAACTTGAGAAAAACAAAAGTTATAACGTTGTGCTATCGGAAGAGCCCGAACCTAATGTTATTGTGCTTGAGTTTGTTGGAAGAGTAAGATTGCCAGGTAAAAACTGTGGAGACATTATCAATAAACACTCTAGTGCCTCTCAACGTGTCTTGAATTATTTTGGAGGTGACTCCTGCTCATTTTTTAGATGGTAGATGCCTTTTATATGTATTGGTCAAAAGACCTAAATAATATTGCTACTTGTTGTGAATGTTTTAAATTAACCAATTGCTGTTGTCAATTAAAAACTAACAAAAAATTGACTCCTACTCATTTTTAGCTGGTAGATGTCTGTCAAAAGACCTATTACTGCTTGTTATGAATGTTTTAAATTAATCAATTGCCGATCGTCAATAAAATAGGTTGGTTGGAGAATCAAAGACCTGAAGGAGGCGGCAGCCTTGTTGCCACCCAAAGAGCCTGTAAACTTCCCAATTTTCTGTATGATAATATGAGCGTCATATTTTTTTAAATCCTGAGGGCGTATGCTATATTGTTTGAGCCTGAGCTTATAAGCTATATGAGTTTGTATTTTTAGGATAGGAGGGAGGTGTGGGTGTAGACGTTAAAACACAAGCATAACAGTTTTATAATATTTATTCCCAAAACACTTTTACAAAAAACACTTATGAGGATTTTGAAATTATTTTAAATTAATATGTTGTAACGTTTTAAATATGAAACTATATATAACATTTTCACTAAACAAAACAGTCACTTAAACAGCAACAAGAAATTTAATGTCTGCAACTTTTACAAAAAATCCTATTATTTTTAATTATAGGAATATTTACAATGTTTATTTACACACTGTGAATATTTACAAAATATGGGGAATAGTGTCCTCGGTACTAAATATAATAAATATATACAATCATTTTATTATATTTGACTCGAAATGAAATAAATATATTTACAATATGTTTATTAGATTTGAAATAAATATATACAAACAGTTGAATAGAATTGACTAGAAAAAAATCAGGTAGGTGGAAGACTGTACTGTCAAATAAAAAAATATAAAAAAGTAACCCGGGTCCATAAAAAAATATAAAAAATATGCTTGTTTTCATGCAGAAAAAAATATGAAAAAAAATTCAAATCATTGAAAATGGTATGTCAGTGAAACTGTCTAGAGTGAAAGAAAAAAAGATTATTATTCAGCCGTCTAAATGATCACCTTTTATTCGTGGCGAGGGTGTTTACAAGGACTCCGATACCCAAACGGCAACGTATTAAAATCATCGGTTATCCGACGTTTGGTGTACACGGGCCGGTAGATTTTAGTCTGTGAAACGGTACATACAGTCGCAAGAAATTTTCTTACAATTTTGTGCGGTATCTGTATGTATCTTTCCGCAGCCTGTTCTGTGACAATCGCTTTCAAAACTTTAAAATTAACATCGTTCCGGTTGCCATAGTTTATGGTGATCCCACGAACCTTGCACACCGTTTTTGTTTTGGCAGGATCGCCACCAACACAAACTCGAAAAGCGTAATTCTTGGGACCGCCAGATACAAAGGCGCTAATATAGCTTCCCGGACCGTAATAATCCTGAAGTTAATCAGTGAGGTCACCTAAAAAAATCTGATCGATCCGCGTCATTCAGGATGCTGTATAAGTGCAACCTAGCCATAGCAGTCGTGTAGCACGCCACCGCCACAATCGTGTTAGGGTTAGGGCGCAACGCGTCACGCGCATCCTTGTAATTGAGGAACATAACCTCATCATTTACATCAATGACGCTGTCCACGGTGATGTACGGATCCGTCAGGTACTTGTGGATTCCCTGATAGTCGTTGACAACGGCTACATGTGGTAAATCGGGTCTTTGCCCAAACTTTCCCCATAGTGACATTAAAAAAAGTTTAGCCAGAGTGCGGAGACCAGGGTTTTTACAAACAGAGCCGAAATCGAGTTTTACCCCTTCCCTTTCCTCATAATTTTGAATGTAAGCTAACTTTTCCTCCTGTGAGGTACACCACTCTGGCCATCCGCTGGCTTCTTGTTTAATTTTCAAAAAAGTATCAATGTACCCGTGAAACAGGCCGCCAGAACTTGTCTGACGGTCGTAAACAGATACATTGTACTCCCACACTTCGTGTACTGCTTCAACGGTGTAGCCTTTCTCAACGGCTTTCCGGATCTCGTCAATAACCCAGACGCCTGTCAACCAGCGATCTTTTTTGTCGTTGTGCTGACACGCGCCTTGGTTTTTCTCCTCCCCGCATTTCCTGCACAATATGAACATTAGCTTGTCGTGCATCCGGGTAGGCAATACGGGCAGGAATAAATCTCGTGGAGGCGTCATTGTAACTTTGGCTATGCCTTCTACTTGATCTATAGAAGGACAATTTGGTTCCAAGTGAATTTTGGGGTGGCCGACTGGGTATTTTTTGTACTTGCAAACGTATGGATACAACGAACAAACATCCAAGTACTTGATCTTCTCTCCACAAGAAAGGTCTGCTTCCTGGAAGAGCTTGATACAATTTGTACGCCCGCCAAAGAATGCATCCCTTGGGCTGAAAGGCTCCTTGGTATACACCTCGTGCCGGAGTACAAATTGCTGCAAGTCCTTGTCTGTGCGTTTCATCGCTATAAACATACACTCCCACATCTCTACAACCGTGTAGCCGGCATTCTTAAACTTTTCCAAACAAGCCATGGTCGCTACATATCGCGTCTCCATGGTCTCGTGGGGACTACTTTTGACAGGGGTGGTCCTATCAGGGTAAACAGAGAGGGCACCCGTGCCAATAACAGCCATAGAACTGCAAGATGGTGGTGGTATCTCAAGCTTTAACAATGCCGTCTACACGGCGTCCTAACACATATTCCTCACGGCCGTTACCCACTTGAAGAATAGAGACACCACGCTGATGGGCCTCCCAACAGAGCCATTGTACAGCGACGTGCGACTGTTGGTCTGCGCACCGATAGCCACCGTTAGGGATAATACCGATAGTATTCTCCTTAAGATGACTTCGGCGGTAAACCAACATGGCCGCTCCAGCTATCGTACACGCCTCTCTGAAAGGGTCCACCTTTGCTTTCACCATGAGCATCTCTCTAAACTTCAGACTGGCCTTCCGTAGGATCTCTACATCTTTCACACAATACAGTTCCAACTCGCGTTTAAAATCAAAGACATAATTTTCTTTGACCAACGCGTCATACCACTTCTCAAAGTGCTCCTTTCCCTCAACTGACATCTCGCCTATGCCGTAGTCCTCCTTTGGCGGCAAGGGACCCCTATACCCCGCGTTTTCTTTTTTATTGAAAAAATGGGGGAAATGTCTCTTGGCCAAAGACTCGTCCAGTCCAAAAGTTTTGGGCAATTTGGACAGTGACATTGGGAGAAAGTTCAGCGAGTCAATAAAGTGGAGTGGGCCGTAACGCATGGACATGATTTTCCCACCGTTCATTAAAAGTTCTGGAGTCCATTTTTTAACCTCCATCATATATTTTAAAATAAAATTACCATCATAGGATTTCGCGTTATGGCCGAGGAGGGTGATATCCTTAAATTTTGAAGCTTTAATTTGTTCTATAAATTTAAAAAATTGGGCCATCGTGGTATCACCCTTGAATATGCGAGTCCTATCACCCCCGCATTCGGTGCAATGATAGTCATTTGCATCTATATGAACACATGCCTTACAACACGATTGCACGACACATAGGTTTGGTTCGTGCAAGTACGTGCCGGCCGCACCTTGAAGAAGCGTTTCTTGTCTGCATTCAAAATCATATAATACAAACATGAAATTGCTCTTTTCCAGTGATGGCTTTGACGGGGCCTGCTTCATATAACAGAAATGACCAAAAGGACGATGGGTCTCGCATACTCTACAAAAAGTCTCATAACACTTTGTTATCCCTCTTACTGCGGCTTCGCGTGGAGTGGTTTTGTCTCGTCGAAGTCCAGTTTCCGGGCGACGGTGGTTGTCAGTCGTCGATCCCGTGGGTCCAGTGGATGGGGGTAAGGAAGGGAGATGGGGGAGAAAACATAGGCGGGTTCTGGGGTGGTCAGCGTGTGTAAGTGGTAGCCCTCAGGACTAAAAGGGGAAATTGGAGTAGGTGGGGGTCGGATGGTCGGTGTGGGGGAAAGTCGAGGGGAGGAATTATTTACTCTCGGAGATCCTGGAGCAGAGTGTTGCCGTTCGGAGGTCTGGTGGCTGCAGTAGTAGATGGGTCCATGGGTAGAGTACTGTTTGATGGTTGTTGTCTTCTTTAGAGTCTTATGTCGATGGGCCTTGCCGGCGCGGTGGGTGTATCCCATCCCGTGGGGTCACCGTCGGAAAGGATGAACAGGTTGGAGGGTGGGAGGACAGAGTCCCGGCAACACGGAGTCGCGGTGGGAGGCAAGGAACGTCCCGGCAACACGAAGTCGCGGTGGGAGGTGCAGGAACAGTCCCGGCAACACGAAGTCGCGGTGGGAGGTAAGGGGTAGTCGGGAAGGATATGTGAGTGACGATGAAATGCTCTTTTCAAACGAATAAAGATGGTTTATTATGCTTCTTGCATAAAGGTGGTTCTCCAAGGTTGGGTCACCACTGAACTCGAACCCAGATTTCACCGGGTTATATACCCTCCGCTGCTGCCTGGCCTGGTCCAATCAGAGAAGAGGGAGCTTCCCATTGTTTCGGGAAAACGAAAATGCTATTGGCCGCCAAGCGAGCCAATAGGAAGAAGGGAGTTGATTATAGAGGTAAGAGCGTCACGGACGGCTCAGACAACATGGACTGTGGTCCGGACCGGCAGTAGGGAGGGAGGGTGAAGCGGCCGGTGCAAGTGCGAAGGAAAGAAGGCTGCCTGAACAGAGAGGCACATCAACCTATGTGATTAATTTGATCTTTCCAAACTGAAAAATTGCCGCATTACGTCGCAAACCTTTTTGACATCACAGACCGATCTGTGACCGCTGAAAAAACTGGGACGTTTATGGTTATCAAAGCACGTCTGGTTTGTGAACCAACGCCCACAGTCTTGACAGACCACAGATCGGCCTCCGCTACAAACCGCTTTAGCGTAGCACTTTTTGCACGCGGATTCACACTTGTGTTTGTTCTTATTACTGAATGGCACACGACATTTGCGGCAAAAGTACGAGCACTTAAATGCGGCTGTCAAGGATGTTATGACATCAATATGGTTTTGCTTATCGTCGTGAAAATACAAATCAAGGTGCCCCTTAAGGAATGTTCGGAGGGAGTAGGACCTGTCACCCCCGACGTTCCCTGAACACTGTGATTTGGTATTCAGAAAGGTATGCTTGAAATTGTTTCAGTTCAGTGAGCCCACCACCTTTCAAAAGATTCACACGGGCATCACTGCATAGTTCTTCTGCTTTGAGTTTTTGAATATGACGACCCCATTTGATTTGTCTAAAGGTGTTCATGTCCATACATCCTGGTTCTTTTTTATCGTCACATATAGCTTTGGTGACAACCAATGCACGGGCTAGGCAAAGTGTGTCGCCATTTTGAATCGTAATGATCCCTTGGTTTTTATGACTATATGTACTAGCGGGAGAGAGTTTATCACAATAACGTCCACTCCCGAGAGGTTCTTAAAGTGACAGAGTTTAACGTACAAGGGTGCTGTACTCAAAAACAAACTATTACTCTGCAATACGCGACTTACGTTATCAAGCACTGCTCTAGCGTCTAGCTGGTCTGCTCACCTAAATGAGACATACACAGGGTTCAATGTAGAGTCAGTGCTACTCAAAAGTAAGCCTACGTGATCATCGGAGCTAACGCCATGGTCCTGCAACCGATGGAGCAAATTAGTAATTTGTTCTTCAAGCCAGCTTAATGCGTCACGATCGCTTGCTGATGCACCAAGTTGTACTGTAATTTCTCTACCAGTATAAAAGAAACGCCTCAATTATTTAATCCTCTCTTCAACGATGAGGAGAGGGACGCTATTTTGCAATGTTCCACCTACCTGATTTACCGGGCCACTAATTCCTGGTTGTGGAGCTGAAGATCGTCCTGCAGTAGCCGCCTCCACGCTCTCTGTCTGCCACGCCACAACCGGGGCTCGAACCCCGTCTCCCTGGCGTAGAGGCAGGGGTGAAGCTGTTCCGGCCTACGGGGAAACCGGGGCTCGAACCCCGTCTCCCGGGCGCTGGGGCGATGCGGGTATGTCTGGGTGGAGGGGTCCCATAGCTGGTGGTGGTGTGAGGGGGATGGTGTTGCAATTTCCTTCCTTCAGTTGCCCTATAACACACACACACGCGTTAAAATTATAACATGTAAGTTAATCTAAATCTATGAAGGGTTAAATATACAAGGAATCGAACCCGGCCCCTCGCAAGAGTGTAATACATACACCGTCAATGGGTGTTAATCTATTGCTATGAAGGGTCGCAAGAGTGTAATAAATACACAGTCCATAACTATTAAACAGACAGGGAATCAAACCAGGGATCCTTCGCAATGTGTGTGAGTAGTAAAATACAGTCCAAGGCATTTAATCTATCCCCATGCAGGGCTAAATCTACAGAGGGAATCGAACCCGGGACTTATTTTAGCACTATGAAAGCTTAAACGAGCATTTTCGCCGATGTCCTGGAATCAAACCCTGGACCTCTCTCTAATTAATAAATAAAAAAAATCCCTCTGAATATTATAATTTTAATCCGTGTAGGTAGGACACAAAGTTTATTTATCGTTTTATTCCCCCCTAAAAATATTAACACCGCTTTCACAAAAAAACTTCTGACGAACATAGCCGAAAAATGGCACTATATTACACAAAATCAGTAACGTTCAAAAATTAAAAATAAGTACTTTTAATTATGTTTAAAATATTGTTTTCGGTCGGACAAAAAAGAAATGAAATATTATGAGAAAACTTAAGTTTACGTTATTTTAAATGTAATATATAACAAGAGGTAATTAAAGAATTAAAGATCTTTACATTTTTTAACAAAACTGTGAAACAAGTGCTGGCAACCCAAAACATAAACTTGTGATTTTCGAACTGTCATCCAGGTAAAAAACCTATCGTGAATGGAATATAGTCACTGTGCTCCTAAAAGCGGTCAACTTAGACCGTTAATAATGGATTGGAGACATTTGGGCTGATTTCTCTAGGTTATAAATGGCCATTGAGAGCAAAGAAACCAAACAAGAGGGAGAGAGAGATAGAGAGAGAGCCTGTTAAGATTGGCTGAAAGGCACTCGGTTGGGTCTCTCTTCTCTCTCTCTCTCTCTCTCTCTCTCTCTCTTCTCTCTCTCTTCTCTAAGATGTCTTAACAAAAGCTGGTAAAAATAGAAGAATAAAGGTTTTTAAGTGTATACTAGTACAATTCGATCTCGGGATGATATAATGGCGTTTGTGCGCGCGCGCGCGAGAAATACACATAGACTATTTTCAAACTAGTGGCTACATGTAGCATGTACTAACATAGCAGCTGGTCGAGGGCGTCCAAATCTGCCCAAACAGACGGGGGAGCATTTCCCGCGACGCTGTGTGCCTCAGGCGTTTGGGGAGGCGGCGAGAGGATGCCCGGGGGTGTGGTTAGACCCCTCGGGAACGGCAGAGGACCTGCGGCCGCCCGGGTTGCCTCTGGCGGGGACATCGCGATTCTGGCAGACAGTCCGTCATCCAATCCCTGTGGGTCCCAGTAGTCTGAAATTAAAATAAATACATATTCATTAGCATTTAGGGGGTGGGTGGGGAAAAAGCACCGACACGTCTCTAATATATATCGTAGACTGTTAAATTACCCATAGAGCTCGTCCGCGACGAACACGCCATTTTCTCCAAAGATCTGCAATTGGTCTAGATTATTGGGATCCTGAGATTGTTCCGCCATGGCAACCATCGGGGGCTCATCAACTAGCAAAAAAAATAACACCATTGTACGCCACAGATGTATTAAGCAAAAAAAAAAACCATTAAAATATACTAAACGATTTAAAAAAAACATACCTGATTGTATATAGTTTTCTAGCGACTCGAAGCTCATCTTGGTGGTTACGGCACTCAATTACAAATTTAAATGACCGATTGTGATGATTTGAGCTGTATTTATAACCAGCTCAAAGGGGCTTGCCGGTCTAAATACAATAAGGGTCTCGGCGCATGCGCAGAGACTTATTTTGACACTCGGCTTCTACCCATCGACTCGGAAGGACGTGGCTGCTCTGTTCCGTCAATAGTCAGTAAACGTTACTAGGTGTAAGTTATTAGTAACTATCTTTTACCTATCGCTGCTTCACCCTCAATAATTGACATCTTTTAATTTTTAACTAAACTGTTTTGGTCCTAAGTCTAACTTTTTTTTAAATATCTATGCGTTTTTTTCTCAGTTCTAGCTGTAAATAATTTTGCCGTATTTTAATTCTCACTTTTAAATATTTCGTAATAAAGTTATCAGTTATAATTTTTTAAATTTTTAACTTCATAATTAGTAAGATAATTAAATAAATTAAATTTAAAAAATTTTGAACTACATAGCTAAAATCACATCATGAATCTACGTCGCACTAATTTTATCTGATGCTTGTTGCACGGATAAACCACTCAATTGTTTTGATAACGCTCGTTAAGACGGGTACCTGCTAGCTGGCAGAAAAAGTAATATTTTTCTGTCAGTTATAAATATTAACTAAGAGTGGATAAAAGTGATAGCAAAATAAAGCATTCAATTTTTACTAAATAAATCTTAAAATGTATTTATTAACTATGTTTTTTGTGAATACTGTAGTACTTTTCGGTATTAGTGTCCCTGGTTATTATCCTTCAGCTACACTAGGACTTGGCTGTTGCGCTGTGCAACCCAGACAAAGACACAATTAATAATTTCTAAAATAGGGTTTGGGCAAATAAATACCATCCCTAGCCAAGGTTTGACCTAGAGACTTTTTGATACAAATCGATAACGCCAGTCAACTGGAAACTGCCTCTGTCACAAAATAAAGGGGGTGTAAGTGCTTACTAGCACCAAATCTATTTTCATTATCAAACATAGTCATACATTCCTTTGAGATTAATATTTGTGTCCAACTCTGTCTCCGATAGATGGGTTTCATTGTAAAAGTCCTGTTTAGTGTTCAAGTTTCTAATGAGCATTTATTATACTGTTTATTTTTTTAACATTTTAAGTGGCATTACCGAGTTTATAATACAAATTTAAAACTGTTATGGATAGTTGTATTTTTCCTTCTCATCCTCAAAGTGGATTGGGTCCACAATAATGTAACAACGCGTCTCTCCTGATGTAATACTAAATATTTAATTTATTTTAATAACCTCCTTACTACGCAGATACAAGATTTTGGTGTGATAAATTTTTTATATATTGGTTGGGCTCAAACTATTCCAAAAGTTTACGTGAGCTATTGAGTCTTGTGTCAATATTTCCTCTAGCCCTTCTATTATTTTTTAATTCAAGCTATAAATGTTTTTCAATAATTATTCTTCATTGCCCAAATCCATTAACCACACCCTGTAGTAAATGTCAATTGCCCGAACATTATTTTAGCTCGAGATTGTTAAAGCTGTTCAAGGGCTAGTAATGACCTAACTTTTTTTCGAGAGACTGGTTTGGATTCCACGTTAAACTGTAGGTCCTTCATTTCATCTCACAATCACCCTACCATTAAACCATAGCGTAAGTGCGTATAACCCGAACGGGTAGTAAGAGGCGGTGATAAATATTATTATTATTATTATTGTCTCTCAAACTCATATATTTACTTATTTTCCAAACCCCCTGTATTGAACAGCGGGCACTCCACTTGGCGAATCTTACTGTTTACGACGGCCATAAACCGTCCTTCCCCCAACTCATTTATCTCTTTGTGCCTGGTTAGGGCGGACGAGAACGAATTGACAATGAGTTTTGGAATGCTTAAAAAATACATTTGATTGTCGTTCGTCTATTTGGGAGTTGCATGAAGTAATATTCGGTGTGTACTCGGAAGTATGTACTGAGACCAAAATGACGGATTCGTGATGGACATATAAAAAAAATCTACAGCGTTTGAAAGAATTATAATTACTTTGAAGGCCAATGAGCAAAGAATGGTACAACAACCTTATCCTGTTAGTATCAGTGTGTTTTCAAATACAGATGTAGATATTTTAATTTGAGATTTTACTGACAAAAAATGTTTTGGAACTCTTTGGCATTTATGACTTTGATAAAATGAATAGTTAAGTAGGAGGCATATGCTTAGTAAGTTTAAGTGTGTTTTTTTTTAATTATTGAAAGCATTTTATAGAATATTTATTTCTGTTTTCATCCTTAATAGAGGTTTTTTTTCTATTAGGCGTGAACACTTTTAGTTTTATAAATAATAGACGTTTTCCTAGGAGATATGCTTAGTTTAGTTTTATAACTAATATAGGTGTTTTTTTCATCTTGGGAAGGTTGATTTAGAGGAAGTTAACCCGCATTTGCGTGAAAAAAAAATACCCTGGTTCGCACGTCCGAGATTCGAACATTCTACTATTTGGTCGATTGATGAACACGCTTTTGTTCAACTAAAAATAAAATATTTGTACTTGCAAGAAATACCCGTTAAAATGGCGTTTCAACTTTTAGAAATCATAAGGTCCCGGTTCGATTCACATGTAAGGATGTCTGTGGGAAATAATTTCGCGATTTCAAAACAAAACTAAGATAGGTTTGTTTTCATCTTGGGAAGGCTGATTTAGAGGAAGTTAACCCGCATTTGCGTGGAGACAACTCCGAGCCACTAGCTTGTATAGATGGGTCTTTAAAACAAAACAAAAATATTTTTCCTCTAAAATTGATAACACGCTACTATTGTGAAAGTTGCAGACTTGACGTATGAATAGACGTACGAGTTATTCTAGTATTTCAAAACTAAATTAATCAATAGACGTTTTTTCATACTAAACTTGAAATAAACTCCGAACCACTTTATTTGCATTCCATAAACACAAGATTTTACTCTTTTATATTTCAGTTACCGATACTTTCAGCGATTTCAAAACAAAATTAAGTTAATTAATACGCGTTTTTTTTTAATTCTCTCTAAACTTGTAGAGCCAGGGTTTGTAAAACACATTTTTTTTGTTAGCTTTCCCCCTAGTTATTTACAAAGTGTTTGTAACGGCCTTCAAGGAAGAAAGGCAATAGCACGTTGGGAAGTTTTTATGACGAGGGCAGCGACTCCCTTTGTTCATGACAGGCTCTGTGGGGCTGACACTGATTCATGTGTCCCCTATTTTCGGGATGTGGCAATTATTAGAATTTTCACATCACCGTTCAGCTCTGTGGGGTGAATTCCGGAAGTGAAAGCTGAGGGGAAAGGGTTGAACACACACCTGCGCTCACGATATATTCTTGTCCTGACGCGTCTGCCCGGCAACCTGGCGCCCTGATGAACTCAATATCTATTCTTGTTTACACACGCATTGTCTGCCCGCCAACCTGGTGCCAGGAGGGGGAAGTGAAAGCTGCGGGAAAGGGTTGCACATACACCTTTATTCTTGTCTCAACTCGTCTCTAAGCAAGAATAAACTGGTTTGCAGCCTGAAGGGGGAGGGGGGGGAAACAAACAGCGGAGTGAAGGAGAAAGTTGGCATTACACGACTGAAGCTCGATAGAGAAGGGTCGCAGCAACACGACAGCCATGAATAAAAACTCCGACACCTTTGATAGAGAAAGGTATCCAGCCATGGCGCGAGGAACGCCCAACTCCAACCAACAAGGCCGCCGTGACACTCATAATTAACAATAATTATTTACCAATTTAGCAAGAACCAACACGTCCGCCGTGAATAAAAAACTTCAACACTCCTAATTAACAATAATCAATTAACGATAATTATTCACCAACATGTAGGTGGTTGGACGGCTGGAGGAATAGGGAGTGCGGGGGTGAGAAAATAACAGCCAATCAGAGGAAAGTAGGTCAGGGGTGGGGGAAAGGAGGAGGAGAGGGGAATCCGGGTGTTTTGACCCGTTGGCGGAAGTGGGGATCTCATACACCACCCTAGCTACTAGTGTACTGGATCATTTCTACCTTACTCGTGGTAGATGTGGGATGGCGTTCCTCACTTCATGGTGAGGTTTAGTGACTGAATGATATAAGGCATCACTCTTGTGTTTGACTTGCCTTTTGAGGCGAGGTGAGCGTGGTTTGAACAACAGCCGTGTGCACTAAGGGTGATTATTCTACGCAACTACATGTGTAATGTGTATTTCCTCTCCCCTATCATATTGGCATATAACCCAAGACGCATGGCTCTCTAGACATCAAGATTGATCATCTTCAGATCACTGGATTCCTTTACTGAAGGTCAGAATCTCACTGGATTGACGTGTGAATATATTTAATTTGTTTGGTAGAAACTACAAATACAAACTTATATTTTTTTCCAGTCAACATTGCCGCAGGAAGAACAATTTAAAATACACACCTTCTGCTCCGTATCTATCAGATCACGGACTTACCGTATGAATATATTTAAGTTGTTTGGTAGGAGGAACAGTTTAGAATATTCACACATGACTTTTGAAGTAATTGTGCTTTTCAATAAAAAGCCTACTATAGTATTTCTTTAACGTAGATAAAAAATCAAATCGTTAATGACACTTAGCACACCACTCTTGGCGTAATAATTAGGAAGCTGACTGGTATTGAACATGTAATGAATGCCCTGAGGCCCCGGAAAATTAAAAGCAAATGCTCTCTTTGATAGATTCTTCACTCATTAGTAATCAGTCTTCGAATTGACATCATTATACACTACGCCAATGGGCACACATTAAAATCAGGAACGATGGTACAGGGAATAAATTAGCCTTACCACCCAGGCCGAGTAATGAAAGGACCCCCGGGGAATAATTCACAGAGCCATACTAAACCAGTTCCAGCCAGTATGTTCAGCCACCTAGTAGGGCCCCGGATGTGGAAAGGGGGTCTGGGAAAATCACAGAAAGACATTGCCAATAGCTCGCACTTTATGTTAGACAATCGCAGAGAGATAATACTCCCCCTTTTTCACGGGCTGGCAAGTCGCGGGAGGAGTGCCCAAGACTTCACCCTCCTCCCTACCCTAAGCCCTTGGAGCACACATTAATGGGCACACACTAAAATCAAATGGGCTAAGCCCATGAGCCACTGTGGTGCTTCTGTCTGTGACTATGGTCTTGGGGGAGGGATGGGGGAATTAACTGGGTTGAGAAAGAAGGTTAATTGACCTCACAATACACTGCTCACGGAAAATAACTTCGGGGAAGTGGGATGTTGGCCGGGGAATAAAGGTAATTTAACCGGATGTGGGAAGTAGGTTAATTGACATTACAATATAAACTCTCGCTCACGGAAAATAGCTTAGGGGCTGAACCAGGTGATCATACTAGCTACTTACATGTTACAATGAAGTAAGACATGATCGTCACTGTTCTAAGAAACATCACAAGATAGGTTGAGCTTTCCCGCGATACACATTTAATTCTCGCTGGCCCGTAAGTAATGGAAGAAAGTGTTGAGGAATTCACCCTTAATCATTATGTTTTATTCGTTGTTTGTAGCTCTCGACTAGATAAATATTTTTTTATTGTAAATTAAGAAGGATGGCATTGGAAACATTGTATGGTAAAGCTATCAATATGATTAAAACCTTGAAACATTTCACCAATGTCGTAGAAAGCTCGGGTCCAGGAACCCCTGGGATCAACTGGACAACTCTGGAATTTGTTGGATGCTCCCGTAAAGAGGAACCCACAGATACATATAACAACCTAATGCTTAAGATTTACTATTACTACAGTTTTAATTGCATATCATCAACCAAATATTAGCTATGGATATTTTTATATTCACCTTCAAGATACACCTTGTAAAACTTCCGAGCGTAAAATTATCTATATCAACATTTCTTTTTCGGGATCTATCGTCCAATATATAGGGTCCTTGAACAAATCCTGTCCATACAAAAGAAATAAAAAAAACTGTATCAAATGTTACTCGATTTTTAGTTTTCTTGGATCTATAGGTCAGAGGCTTTAGTCACTAGGAATGTTAATTCATGATTGACCGTTTTGATGAAAGAGACACACACATATATTTGTACAATCAGTGGCAGCAACAACGGTTAGTGTTCATGAATTGTGATGCAGCAAGCTGCAGTCACGCTTCCTATCAGCTACTCAATGGTCTAGAGGGGATGAGGGATGGTGACCAACTGGGAAAGCCTTCCTGTATGTATCTATGTATGTTAATGTGACTAATTTCACCTAGCTCTTTCATCAACCGAGTGCACAATTAATCAACAATAGTTTTTATTGTTATTATTGGAGTCATAGTTATCTTTTAATACACACATTTTCTCACATGGCGCTTCTTGTAAAACAAGTTCGGACTTTATAACAACGACTGTGCATCCTAGAAGAGTTGGAGGAAAAACCTTCAGAGAAGAGGATTTATGCAACCATACGCCAAGGCCTTCCATCATATACTTAAAATACGATAATTTTGAAGAAAAATGAGATAGAGTGCAGGTTGATAAGTGTGGTGCATCAGCAAAGAAGAAAAGATTATCAAAGTTTTGACCTATGGCGAGCTGTAAAATGTCCTCTTTACTTGGCACTAGCAGGCTAGAGCCTCAGGCATTCTCATGGATGGGAGCATTCTGTGGGAGAAATCCCTCAAAATAGCTGGAACAGTAGAGATTGAGAATTATTTAGCTTCAAAAGTGTGGATCTCTCGCTTCAAGCAACGCCATGGACTGATATTTAAGAACTTGGCTGGGTAGAATGCTGCTGTGGACATCAACGCCACGGACCTCTGGTTCGAGAGGATTTGGTAGCTTCTGGAAGGGTACGAAGCTCAGGACATTTTTAATTCAGATAAAACTGGTATATTTTGCAATTACTTGCAAGACCGAGCTTTAGCATTGTCAGACGATACTTGTCATGGAGGAAAAAGTGTGAAGGAGCGACCGATGGTACTACTGTTCACCAACAGTGATGGCTCAGCCAAATGAATGTCTATCGTTATTGGAAAGTCCATGAAACCATGGTGCTTTAAAAATGCAAAGAATCTACCTGTGATCTACTATGCCAACTCTGGAGCGTGAATGAAGTCAAAGGCGTTCTTTATGCATTATTCAGCGCAAAAGATAGTTAAATCTTTCTATTTGTGGACAAGTGTATCACACATTCTCCAGGCACATGCTCTTTGAGGGATGTAAAAGAGGTTCTTTACACCCCTAACTGCACCAGTGTCGTACAACCTCTTGATTTGGGTGTGATCGAGTGTTTCAAGCAGGTGTACAGGAATCAGCTAATACAGAGAGATGTATGTCTGTTGGACACAGGAAAAAGGATTCAACTCGAGATAGACATCCTGCAGGCCATTAACCTTATAGTTTCAGCGTGGAAACAAATGGCCCAGTCTACAATCCCAAACTATTTATTAAAGTGTGGCTACGTGAAGAAAATGAAGTGTCAGACGTGACGGAAATTGACGGAAGAGATGATAATGATGCCGGCACACAGGATAAAGATTGGGTTTGACTGGGGAAAAACATCACTGGTATGAACTTTGATGCGGAGTTCAAGACGTGTGGTGTGTTGTGTGTAGAAGAAATGTGTAGTGAGCTGGTAAGTGGAAGTTTCTATGAGGAGAGTCAATACTGGTGGCTAGGATGACGATGAAGCTGAGCCCAGACCAATGAAAGATATTTGGAAGTACTTCATATAAGTTCGATAGCAAGAAAGCGTTTTTGTTTGGTCACAATATTACCAAAATAGACCAAGAAAACATTGTTAATACTGACATTTATTGTTCAATTTGAAAATGAAAAGATCTACCAAACAAAAGAAAATTAATGGCCTTTTGAAAAAGAGGTAATGTGAATTGTACTTGGCAATGGAAACTATAACATTATTTGTGTTCATTTTTTGATTCAGTAAACACATATAGGTAGATATGATAGTTTTTATTAATTTTCATAGGCTCCCGCATTTATCTTTTTTCCGTATCTATCGTGTTTTTTTCAGATCTCCAATGAAAACGATGAATTGAGGTTCCACAGTACTGAATTATTTTCTCATACATTCGTACCATTGTAAAACAAAGGACGTTTCTTTGAATAAACTGATTAAGTGGGGCCCGAGAAATTGAGGCATACATTTTTTTCACCTGTAAGAGACTACTTGAGGTATCAACTTAATAAAAGAACAGTTTAAATAACAGAGAAACTGTCAGAAATGGAGTAAGTAGCTTATAGGTAGGTTTACTACCCACGCTTGCACATTATCACAACATGCCTACTTACTCAAAACATTATTTGTTAACTATGAAACGTTTGGAGGGTCCGAAACCCCTAGAACGTTTTTTTAATGAACCTCTTAGAAATTATCGTTCTAAAACATTTCATTTCACATTAAAACACCAATCGCCTGTGTGTGTGCTACATTTCTTACCTATTTTTATAGAAAATTAAAATAATAATCTAAGGATGCAATTGTAATGTTATTGATTTGCCCCTAAATAATATGTGAGAGCATTGACAATAATATCGTCCTAATTTTATAAACGTATCTTATTTCATTTAAATTATAATCTATTCATGGCGCTTGAAGCACTTTTTCTTCCAAGAAGGTACACGCTACTGTAAGCGACGTCAGAGTGTACAAGTCAAGTCAAGTTGACAATATAAGATTTTTAAATAATAACTTCCTCTTCTCGAATGATCGAATAGAGATTTTAAAAAGTAACTTGAGTCAGTTTCCGGCTCTCGAGCCTCCTAGTAACACCGAGATGTTTTTGTCTTGTATTTTAATTTTTTATAACACGACCTTCTCGAAGCTTCCATGAGTAATGGATATATACAAAGAATGGTGCAATGATAGGGCACTAGGCGTCCTTGAAGTACTCGGGACTGCAGCTCCTGTCCGCGATCCCTACGATCGTACTATAGGTCGCGTAAATAGTTCGTCGACGACATGATCTATTTTCTCTTGAAATAAACCGAGATTTAGAAATAAAAACATGTCAACATAATAAGTGTGTATTAATTGATACAATATTCTAATCATCAGTAAACTCTTCAATTAGTGCTCGACCATGGGGCAATTATCAGATAATTAAACGGTAATATATCATCAATTGTGACCCAAGACAGGGATCCGTAAGTCCGAAACTTCATAATTGGCACCCATCGCGGTAGGAGAAAGACAGAAACGTCATAATTGGTGCACAACGTGGAGCGAGAAGTACAAGAACGTCATACAATTTTATTAAAATGAAATTTAAGTAAATTTATCAGAATTCAACTGTATTTGGTGTAACAAAGAAACGCAACGTGTTGATAGGTACTGTTTACTGGTTATCTCCTCCCCTACTATCCCCTTATTCTTCTCTATTTGACTGCCGAATTCTGATAAATAGCCAACCCTAATTGCGATAGCTGTAATCTCACTTGAAAGCTGCCCTTGTCTTTGTCAGTTTGCTATTGAGAATTTGTCAATGCAAGGCACCACCACTCTGTGATCCGTGCTCTCTATATAGCTCTAGACTATTGAAAAATATTATCTCAGGGTCACATATCATCTCTCACTCTTTCTCACTGGAAAATGAACTCATTTTTAGCTTCGTGTGAATTGAATCTTTACGGTAATATTTATGTGTATATTATATTGGTTAGATCTTTGTGTTTTTATATATTGTGTATTTATGGAAATGGTGGTGTTTAGGGGAGCATCTCTCGTCACATAATTAATAAAAAGAGCTCACGCAATTCAAAACCATTTCTACCAGATCTTCATACATTCCGATCAAGACTTCACCTGAATTTAGGATTTACATCAGACTACTCTTATGTCTTATAGTTCAAATCCAGTATCGTTTTTAGTATATCTAAAACTGTTCCTCCAGATCTTGACTAGTTTTAAATCTGATTTTCAGTTTGTTAATCGCATCACCCAAACAACCTGTGAATATAAATATAACACATTTTGGAGTACCCAATCTCTGGTGCACTCAATCAGGCTTGAACCCTGGTCTCAGAGTTTAGGTACCACATCCGCTGGTTTGGTTAAGTCCATGAAATAAAAGTTACTGATCTACTTCATTAATTTTATACTATAGTCACACATGCTAATCTATTTCATCAACCACAATAACAATATTGAACCATATTGGTTTATTACCAAACGTCCATTTAGATGTAACGAGTCCTCCATTAAAACAATCAAACATTTTCCGTTACCTTCCTCAGGAACTCATCTTTCTAACTGATTTTCCAGTTCAGTTTACTCAGCATAGTTATGGATAAATCTAGATTCACAAATACAAATAATAGATATTGCATAAATACTTGTTTTTGATTTGAATTTTAGATATATAATAATTTATTCTTATTTCAAAGGACGTTAGAACGTTTTTATGAATATTTTATCTCATTACTAGGCCATATTGCCCACAATAAACTTATAATAAATTGACAAAATTAAAAAGGTTGCACTTTAATCCCCTCCAATAAAGGTGGGTGAACAAAATGAATAAAACAATTCTAGTTATATCGTTCATGGATCAACTCATGATCCCATACTCATTTCAGTCTTTATACTTAGAGAAAATTAAATAACAGCCAAAATGTATAATGATTATCACATGTGTGATATCTTAAATACAAATGTAGGCAGTTTCAAAACTCACCTGTTAGAGCTATGGCAGTATCAAAACTCACCTATTAGAGCTATGGCAGTATCAAAACTCACCTGTTAGAGCTATGGCAGTATCAAAACTCA
>JBCFYV010000935.1:534241-592621 GCA_039000515.1 Timema cristinae | reverse complement strand
CTATCAACACCACGAGCACACGCGACGTCGCATAAGTAGACTATTCGGATACAGCCATATAGTTAGAGCCCGTACTGTGCTTACTAAACACGTAAACCAAGACATTAACTTAAAAAACAGATTCTTATTGGCAAAACTTCATTAAAAACGAGTCACTATGACAACAACCATTTTATATTCCAGATAGAAGTTATCAGGTACTTAAACCTCCCGATAAAAATGTGATGGATAAATATATTTTATCAAGAAGTTAAATGCTATCTGGCAGTCATAAGATGCACTTTTGACTTATCCATGAGTTAGAAATATTTATCTACCAGATTAATATCCAGGAGTATTAAGACCAGCCGTTATGTGTATAAGTGTGCAGAGGAAGGCACTTATTGTGGTGTAGAGATGGGCAGAACGGCTCACTATTGGGAACGGCTCAGAGTGATTTAGTTCATTGAAATGAGCCGTTCATTTTTATCGTTCAGTCGTTCGCGAACGAATACTTGTTTTGCAGCTCATCGTTCGCGACCGACCGTAATTCAGCTAGTGGATCTTCGTTCGCGACCGATCTGATACAGGCTAGTGGCCCATCGTTCGCGACCGACCTCACGGCTTTCAATCAGTCAGTTATCGGTATCAATATGGAGAAACGCACCATGTAACTTAGTTATTCGCTTCGCATCACGCATCAACTTCAGGAGAAGTTTTTATAGTTTATTAAATTATTATTTAATTATTTATGCTCATGAATCAAATATAAAACATCTTAAAAGTATTACTTTATTTATTTTGATTAGTTACTTAGTTTATTCAGTAGTGTAATTGTATTTAAATAAAAATATATTTGTTTAAAAAAATAAAATGCCACTAAGAAAAAGTAAACTTTGGGATCACTTTTCCGAAATAGAAGATAGAAAAGCAAAGTGTGGGTATTGTTCACAAATCGTCAGTGTAGCGTGTGGTTCTACTGGGAACTTAATGAGACACCTTAAAGCAAAGCACCCTACTGTCCCTATTTTTAGAAGTGAGTCTAATCATAAGTCAGTACCCTCAATCGATCAATCCACATTACACTTAGCTAGTGAGCAAACTGTCGATGATGTAGATATAATAGATATAGAAGTGAATTCAGACATTAATCAACCATCTACGTCAAAACAGGCCTCAAAACAGCAACAGGTTAATATACTAGACTATGTTAGTATAAACAGACCCATTCCAATTTACTGATCAAAATTATTAGATCAACAGCTGATCAAAATGATAGTCAAAGAATACCATCCATTAAGTATTGTTGAGGACCCAGAGTTCAAAATTTTCATCAACATGCTTTGTCCAGGTTATATCCTTCCATCTCGTAAAACGGTTTCTTCTAGTTTGGTCCCGCAATTGTATCAGTCAGCTTTAGAGAAAGCGAAAATGAATCTGAAGGAAGTTTCAGGAGTATGCCTTATCACAGACTCATGGACCTCATTCAACAATGAAAGCTTTATTGCCGTAATAGCACATTTCATAAACAGTGATTGTTGTTAGCTCCATTCAGTATTATTAGGGTGTATTGTTTTTCATGATAGACATACTGCCGAAAATCTTTCTGATCATTTGAAAGATACCGTGAAAGAATAGGGCATTGAAAAGAAAGTAGTAGTTTGTGTAATAAGTGACAACGCTGCTAACATCACTGCTGCAATACGTCTTTGTAGCTGGAGACATTTACCATGCTTTGCCCATTGTGTTAATCTTGTTGTGCAGGCATCACTGCGAAATAATTTAAATGACGTGGTTACAAAGATCAGAGCTATAGTTGAACATTTTAAGAGAAGTTCCCATGCCCTTTCAAAATTGCACTCTATGCAGGAGCAGATGGGATTGCCATCACTTAAATTTAAAAAATATGTTGTCACGCGATGGAACTCGACCTTTGATATGCTCAACAGAATAATCAAAGTAAAAGACGCAGTGGTTTCCACACTAGCCATTTTACAATGTGATTTGGCAACATTATCGCCTTATGAGTGGATTTTAGCCGAAAAAACTGCGGAAGTACTTAAAGTATTTCAAGAAGTCACCGAAGAAATTAGTTCTGAAAAAACTGTTTCCTTATCAAAAGTAATTATTTTTGTTAAGGCTATGAACAATAAAATGCTTCACTTCACCAGTGATAAAACTCTACCTCCAGAAATAAGTCTGTTTGTAGGGACGTTGACAGATTTGCTAAGCAAACGCTTAAATGACATCGAAGATAATGATCTTACAGCCCACGCAACACTTCTTGACCCTAGATTTAAAAGGCATGGGTTCACCAATGAGAAAAAGTATAATACCGCTTATACTTCCCTCAGACAAAAAGTGTGCAGAATTCACATAGAGGTAGAAGATTCAGCTGAGCCAATACCACCAATGCAACCAAACAACTCTATTCTCACTTCCTCATCATTATGGGAGGACTTTGATAATGAAGTGAAAAAACTATTGCAGTTCATAACCCAACCGCAGCAGGAATAATTGAGTTGGACAAATATTTACAGGAACCTCTATTAAACCGCAAAAAGGATCCCTTGACCTGGTGGAAAGCGAGAAAAATGACTTATCCTCGACTCTATAAGGTTGTGCTGGGACTATTGTGTATTGTGGCTGCTTCAGTGCCCTGTGAAAGAATATTTTCGAAAGCAGGACAAGTCCTAACGCAGAGAAGAAACCGATTAAAATCATCTAAGATATCAGAAATTTGGTTTTTAAACCACAACTTGTAGGCAAGTTAACCTATCACAGGCATTTATACTTGTGGCCCGCGAGCCACATGCGAACCGATCCATGATTCTGTGCAGCCCACAAACCTTTTGATGAACCAATTTATAATGTGGTCTGATTCTTCTTTTTATAAGTATTGTTTAAAGTTGTGACTATGCCATTTTGAAATTGTACATACGTGTGTGAACTGCTGTTTTCGTTTAAGAACATGAAGTTGTCAAATATAAAAGTTACTTCAGCACAAAAGTTGAAATGCACACCATTGCTGCAAATAAAAGGTTTAATGTGTTTGGGGGAAATATAAGGTAAGTTTTAGTCAATCATAATTTTCTTTTTGTAATAATGAGGATCTTTTAGCAAAATTAATTTGTTTACTAGAAATTTGTTTTCAATGTGTGCTATTTTTGTGAAAATAAATTGGGAATTTCAAGATAGCTTTGATAAGATCCAAGTAAAATCAAAATTATATTTAAAATAAAATAAAACATAGTCTTTATCACACAAATAATATTTAAAAAGAGAGTGATTGTTAATATAGCACTAGTATTTCGATTATTGATAGTTTTTTAGTATTGCGTCCTACTATCCGTCCGGGCTATTGGTACGTTTAATTATGTATTAATAACGCTAGTGGCTAAGGCATAAGTTAGGTTATATAATTATATATAGAAAGTATACATGTATTCCAACCTTATATTTCTCATATAGTAATTAGTTATTAGTCTATTTTTATTAACACAATTGCTAAATATTTTGCTGGCCAGATAGAATGAGTCGGCGCCCCGGATTCAGCCCACGGGCTGTAGGTTGCGATGCGCTGCCTTACCACGTGGGTACTGATAGTTTTAAAATATCTTAATTTCCAAGAATGCATTTGTATTTTTACCTCTTGTAGCCTTTATCCTAATGACTACCCCTACCTGTGAGGACAATGTTGCTTATTGTTTGGTTTTAGACACTTTAGGTGGTGGGGGACGCAGAGGAAGATTTGCTAAAAAAAGAAAACAACAACTTCTTATCCCGTTATTTCTGCGACCGAGGTCAGCCGAATTCTCCCGATTGTATTGTGTCGTTCAATTCGAACTAGTTCACATCGATAAGGTGAACTAGTTCGCTTAGAGGATCCCTTCAATTTAAACCATTCGTTCGCGAACAACACATCTCTATTGTGGTGACATAAGCATACAGAACAGTATTAGATGATGCTGTTGTGGTACTGGGAGGTGTCATCCCGGTTGACATGGATACAGAAGGGAATTTTAAGGGGGAGCGGAATTGTATCCATTCGGAATGGTATCCATTCCGATAGTTTTGTAATAAACTGCTTTTGTGAAAATCCTGAATTGTATCCACTGGAATTATATCACCCAAAACCTGAATCGTACCCCCTCGGAATGGTATCCATTCCGATAGTTTTGTAATAAACTGCTTTTGTGAAAATCCTGAATTGTGTCCACTGGAATTATATCCCCAAAACCTGAATCGTACCCCTCGGAATGGTATCCATTCCGATAGTTTTGTAATAAACTGCTTTTGTGAAAATCCTGAATTGTATCCACTGGAATTATATCCCCCAAAACCTGAATCGTACCCCCTCGGAATGGTATCCATTCCGATAGTTTTGTAATAAACTGCTTTTGTGAAAATCCTGAATTGTATCCACTGGAATTATATCCCCCAAAACCTGAATCGTACCCCCTCGGAATGGTATCTATTCCGATAGTTTTGTAATAAACTGCTTTTGTGAAAATCCTGAATTGTATCCACTGGAATTATATCCCCCAAAACCGGAATCGTATCCCCTCGGAATGGTATCCATTCCGATAGTTTTGTAATAAACTGCTTTTGTGAAAATCCTGAATTGTATCCACAAATGGCCGACTTGAGTTTTAACAGAAGGAACGTTTAACGTAAAAGCTTTGTCACAATTCTGGTAGAGGGCAGCAGGATGGATTCTTCTTAACTTACTACTTGTATACTAGAGTGCAGACAAATCCAATCAAATTATTTAAATAAGTTTAAGTAATTATTTGAAATTCGTAGACTCATATAAGGCTGCCAACATTACATAGAATATTAAAAAGCATAGCGTTATAAATTATTTATGATTTCCAATTAAGAGGATATTCGTATCCTAAATCAGCCAGTCCTGCTCGATTATACACTTTAGGCCAGGGAACAGAAGTTAAACGTATGGACATTAGGAGCACCTTTTAGAAAATATAAACAAATTGTTTGCAGTCATCATTGATAAGATTTTACTCTATTTCACTGTTATTTATAGATATTGACTATCTTTGTATTAATATTATCACTGTTCACCATAGTTTTTATTTTGTTTCCTTGAAGATGATTCAAAAATTCATTTGTAATCAAATCGATATATGAGAATTTAAAATAACTTTGTCATTAGTGCTCTAATTCTCTTTTCAAGTGGCCTGTTTAAGTATTTTCTTAAAAACGAAGTATTCATTCTCTTTAAAGATTGCAGTGCATATTAGAAAATTAATTTGCAACCTTTTTTAACATGTAAGATTTTTTTTCGGGTCAATATATTTTAGAGCATGTATTGACTTTCATAATTTTAAAGAGAGAAATCTTTTATTTTATTTGGCAACAGACTTTAGCCACTATGTTAAAAAATAATTATTCAAAATCTAGCTTTAATTTATTCAAATCTAGTAAGAAATGAGACGGTTTTGATGAATTCTGGCAAGAATTTTATAAATGTAAATGGCAGCAATGCTTTACTCGCTCATTTATAATCAAAATAAAAAAGTTTCTACAAGACAACGTTTTCATATTTTCCTATAAACATTTTAAGAGGTATGGAAGTTATTCAATTTGTTTCAAATCCCATGTAAGATTTTGCAGGCGATGTTCACCACAATTATTACAACCACCATAAAATTACTGTCTTTGCCACACTAGTGAAAATATACTTATGGCGTGATATTTATATGTGACTTTTAAAGCTAAGGAACAATGTTAATTTTCATAATTTGGGTGAAAAATGTGGTTTAAGAATTGGTTTTTTTAGTATATATATTGCGTTCACTAGATGCATCAGTGAATTTTTTTATAATACATTATGGGTGATTATTTCGTATGAGTAATTGTATTCATTTTTAAGCTATATAATTGCACCTCCTCTGGTTAAAAAAAGGATAGCGTTAACGAGGAAACCAATGAGATAGAAAGAGACGTAGGTGTCTATAAGCGCATCTACTGCAATTTAAGAGCGAGACGACCTATCGCTATTTATTATTTGCTCCATAAATTTATAAAGGTATTTTAGTAACCATTCATCACACGAAATTTAATATAGCCTGACATATATTAATAATTCGCATAAAATAGTAAAGTATATCACAATGTCTTATCAAGTATTAAGAGAAAAAGAAATACCCGAAGGGTTTTCTCTTTCTCACGCAATGTAAAACAGACGAGAGCTCGAAAATTTCAGACACAGACATCCAAATCCAATTGATCATTGGCTGTTTTGATCTGTGTTAGGCTAGGCTTAATGAAAGCTCAGGTTTTCATTCATAGCTTAAATAATAGTTTGACCATGGCTAATTGTCGAGAATTATCTACAACGACGATCAAGCCACATTTTAAAATCTCCTAGCCATAAAATATATTGATGAATGATAACATCCATCACTAACATTTTGATGAGTATGACTAGGAAAATACCCAATTCACTTGTATAATTCGAACACTTACGTGTGGGTGAAATGCGAGTTTAGTTCAGTGGTTTCCAAATTAAGCCAGGTTTGAAATCAATGTTGGTCTTTGAAACCATCGCGACCCCTTGATGGCCTACAAGTATTAATATCCTGGTTTTTAAATTTTAATTTTATAATATTCTTATTAATCAGGGCTATAAAAAATTTAGCACCACATCTTACTATGCGTTTGGGTTATAAACATGTGTACTAATTTCGCTAATGTGTTATGGACGAAAAAGGTTGAATTAAGATTAAGTTTACCCGGAGTTGCAAGGAGGGAGAGTGGAAAATTATTTAGGGAAAATCAATCCCAGAACCGCCAGTCAGAATATGAATCCTGACCTCATCAGTTAAACCAAACTAGCGTGCCGTTAATTCAGCTTGATCGATGAAATGGTTTAAGCTCTATGCACAGATACAAACACACAAACAGGCGGCATCGCTAAAATATATTTTTCTGTTTCAGGGGGCCATGAAACGTCGATATTTATCAAAATTTCAAGGTTTTTTTTTACGATATCAATACTTTCTCTAACCGAGGGGTGCGAGAAAGAAAAAATTATTTCCACAAATCAAATCAAAAGTTTTTTAAAGATTTCTATAAAGGTCTTGACTGAAATGTCTACTACTTTTTCAATTCTTCACGTCTCAATAGCCTTATGAACTAACTTCGTGTTCACACTTTAGGGATAGTATGAGAAAGGTATAATTTAGAGAAAGTGTATCTACATTTGTATGTAGATAAAGTGGAAAATCATTTAGTCAAAATTATCTCGAAACATCCGGCGAGTTTCGATCCCCGATATTAGTCATGGTGAATCAAGTTGTAGCTAGGATGATAAAACTATATACAACTAGCTACAACTTGATTCACCATGACTAATATCGGGGATCGAAACTCGCCGGATATATATATATATATATATATATATATATATATATATATCCGGCGAGTTTCGATCCCCGATATTAGTCATGGTGAATCAAGTTGTAGCTAGTTGTATATAGTTTTATCATATATATATATATATATATATGTATGTGTGTGTGTGTGTGTGTGTGACCATATTAGCTTAGCTGGTACAAACCTTTGTTAATATCTAGAAGTAAATGTTTTTAAAAATGTTTATAATTGATTATTCACACACTTATTAATATCAATAGCATAAAAAAAGCCATGAACCTATATTTACTATTATTATTTAGGGCTGTGAGAGGTTGCCATTTTTGATTCAGTTCCAGATAGAGAGCTCTATTATTTTGAGTGAGTTTGGGAACGGGTAATTTTAAATTCCTATTTTCAGGGAGATTTCAAGAGTATTTGTTATCCGAATCACCTCTCCCTCTCCTCCCCAACCCATTTTTGGCATTATTTATCTTTCCATCTTTTTTTGACGTTCGTGAAGTTGGCCCTCCCACTTTTAAAAATCGAGTTTTTACGATTACAATCGTTTGTTCTTCGTTTGTTCCGGATTGTTCCGTATTCGTTCTTGCACAAATGAACCGTGAACTTGTGACTCTTTGTTTACTCGTGAGGGGCCAACTTAACGGTAGCCCCCCCCCCCCTCTCCCCAATTTTAGAAAATCAAAGTTTTTATGATAGCAATCGTTTGTTCTTCGTTTGTTCCGGATTGTTCCGCAAAAAATTTCGTTTGTTCCATTTTGATAAGCCCACAAATGATATGTTTACATGAAGGGGGGGGGGGTGACGGAACTTAACGGAAGTCCCCGCCACTTTCTAAAATTCAAGTATTTATGATCGCAATCGTTTGTTCTTTGTTTGTTTCGGATTGTTCCCCAAGAAGTTTCGTGAAGTTGGCCCCCACAATGTAAACATATCATTTGTAAGCCTATCAAAACGGAACAAACGAAAATGTTTGCGGAACAAACGAAGAACAAACGAATGCAATCATAAAAACTTTGATTTTTAAAAGTGGGAGGGCCAACTTCACGAACGTCAAAAAAAGATGGAAAGATAAATAATGCCAAAAATGGGTTGGGGAGGAGAGGGAGAGGTGATTCGGATAACAAATACTCTTGAAATCTCCCTGAAAATAGGAATTTAAAATTACCCGTTCCCAAACTCACTCAAAATAATAGAGCTCTCTATCTGGAACTGAATCAAAAATGGCAACCTCTCACAGCCCTAAATAATAATAGTAAATATAGGTTCATGGCTTTTTTTTATGCTATTGATATTCATAAGTGTGTGAATAATCAATTATAAACATTTTTAAAAACATTTACTTCTAGATATTAACAAAGGTTTGTACCAGCTAAGCTAATATGGTCACACACACACACACATATATATATATATATATATATATGATAAAACTATATACAACTAGCTACAACTTGATTCACCATGACTAATATCGGGGATCGAAACTCGCCGGATGTTTCGAGATAATTTTGACTAAATGATTTTCCACTTTATCTACATACAAATGTAGATACACTTTCTCTAAATTATACCTTTCTCATACTATCCCTAAAGTGTGAACACGAAGTTAGTTCATAAGGCTATTGAGACGTGAAGAATTGAAAAAGTAGTAGACATTTCAGTCAAGACCTTTATAGAAATCTTTAAAAAACTTTTGATTTGATTTGTGGAAATAATTTTTTCTTTCTCGCACCCCTCGGTTAGAGAAAGTATTGATATCGTAAAAAAAAACCTTGAAATTTTGATAAATATCGACGTTTCATGGCCCCCTGAAACAGAAAAATATATTTTAGCGATGCCGCCTGTCTGTGTGTTTGTATCTGTGCATAGAGCCTAAACCATTTCATCGATCAAGCTGAATTAACGGCACGCTAGTTTGGTTTAACTGATGAGGTCAGGATTCATATTCTGACTGGCGGTTCTGGGATTGATTTTCCCTAAATAATTTTCCACTCTCCCTCCTTGCAACTCCGGGTAAACTTAATCTTAATTCAACCTTTTTCGTCCATAACACATTAGCGAAATTAGTACACATGTTTATAACCCAAACGCATAGTAAGATGTGGTGCTAAATTTTTTATAGCCCTGATTAATAAGAATATTATAAAATTAAAATTTAAAAACCAGGATATTAATACTTGTAGGCCATCAAGGGGTCGCGATGGTTTCAAAGACCAACATTGATTTCAAACCTGGCTTAATTTGGAAACCACTGAACTAAACTCGCATTTCACCCACACGTAAGTGTTCGAATTATACAAGTGAATTGGGTATTTTCCTAGTCATACTCATCAAAATGTTAGTGATGGATGTTATCATTTATCAATATATTTTATGGCTAGGAGATTTTAAAATGTGGCTTGATCGTCGTTGTAGATAATTCTCGACAATTAGCCATGGTCAAACTATTATTTAAGCTATGAATGAAAACCTGAGCTTTCATTAAGCCTAGCCTAACACAGATCAAAACAGCCAATGATCAATTGGATTTGGATGTCTGTGTCTGAAATTTTCGAGCTGTCGTCTGTTTTACATTGCATGAGAAAGAGAAAACCCTTCGGGTATTTCTTTTTCTCTTAATACTTGATAAGACATTGTGATATACTTTACTATTTTATGCGAATTATTAATATATGTCAGGCTATATTAAATTTCGTGTGATGAATGGTTACTAAAATACCTTTATAAATTTATGGAGCAAATAATAAATAGCGATAGGTCGTCTCGCTCTTAAATTGCAGTAGATGCGCTTATAGACACCTACGTCTCTTTCTATCTCATTGGTTTCCTCGTTAACGCTATCCTTTTTTTAACCAGAGGAGGTGCAATTATATAGCTTAAAAATGAATACAATTACTCATACGAAATAATCACCCATAATGTATTATAAAAAAATTCACTGATGCATCTAGTGAACGCAATATATATACTAAAAAAACCAATTCTTAAACCACATTTTTCACCCAAATTATGAAAATTAACATTGTTCCTTAGCTTTAAAAGTCACATATAAATATCACGCCATAAGTATATTTTCACTAGTGTGGCAAAGACAGTAATTTTATGGTGGTTGTAATAATTGTGGTGAACATCGCCTGCAAAATCTTACATGGGATTTGAAACAAATTGAATAACTTCCATACCTCTTAAAATGTTTATAGGAAAATATGAAAACGTTGTCTTGTAGAAACTTTTTTATTTTGATTATAAATGAGCGAGTAAAGCATTGCTGCCATTTACATTTATAAAATTCTTGCCAGAATTCATCAAAACCGTCTCATTTCTTACTAGATTTGAATAAATTAAAGCTAGATTTTGAATAATTATTTTTTAACATAGTGGCTAAAGTCTGTTGCCAAATAAAATAAAAGATTTCTCTCTTTAAAATTATAGAAGTCAATACATGCTCTAAAATATATTGACCCGAAAAAAAATCTTACATGTTAAAAAAGGTTGCAAATTAATTTTCTAATATGCACTGCAATCTTTAAAGAGAATGAATACTTCGTTTTTAAGAAAATACTTAAACAGGCCACTTGAAAAGAGAATTAGAGCACTAATGACAAAGTTATTTTAAATTCTCATATATCGATTTGATTACAAATGAATTTTTGAATCATCTTCAAGGAAACAAAATAAAAACTATGGTGAACAGTGATAATATTAATACAAAGATAGTCAATATCTATAAATAACAGTGAAATAGAGTAAAATCTTATCAATGATGACTGCAAACAATTTGTTTATATTTTCTAAAAGGTGCTCCTAATGTCCATACGTTTAACTTCTGTTCCCCTGGCCTAAAGTGTATAATCGAGCAGGACTGGCTGATTTAGGATACGAATATCCTCTTAATTGGAAATCATAAATAATTTATAACGCTATGCTTTTTAATATTCTATGTAATGTTGGCAGCCTTATATGAGTCTACGAATTTCAAATAATTACTTAAACTTATTTAAATAATTTGATTGGATTTGTCTGCACTCTAGTATACAAGTAGTAAGTTAAGAAGAATCCATCCTGCTGCCCTCTACCAGAATTGTGACAAAGCTTTTACGTTAAACGTTCCTTCTGTTAAAACTCAAGTCGGCCATTTGTGGATACAATTCAGGATTTTCACAAAAGCAGTTTATTACAAAACTATCGGAATGGATACCATTCCGAGGGGATACGATTCCGGTTTTGGGGGATATAATTCCAGTGGATACAATTCAGGATTTTCACAAAAGCAGTTTATTACAAAACTATCGGAATAGATACCATTCCGAGGGGGTACGATTCAGGTTTTGGGGGATATAATTCCAGTGGATACAATTCAGGATTTTCACAAAAGCAGTTTATTACAAAACTATCGGAATGGATACCATTCCGAGGGGGTACGATTCAGGTTTTGGGGGATATAATTCCAGTGGACACAATTCAGGATTTTCACAAAAGCAGTTTATTACAAAACTATCGGAATGGATACCATTCCGAGGGGTACGATTCAGGTTTTGGGTGATATAATTCCAGTGGATACAATTCAGGATTTTCACAAAAGCAGTTTATTACAAAACTATCGGAATGGATACCATTCCGAATGGATACAATTCAGTCCCCTCATTTTAAGAAGATCTGATTAATTGACAGGTGCTAATGAGATGTTTTAGAACAATGCTAATATGAGTTCCTGAGTAACCTCAAAAGAAGGGAATCTATTGATTATTTCCCATCTGTTTTAACGAGAGTATAAAAATATAAAATGATTGACAGCCATTATGCTACTCTTTTTCTGAATGGCCATGGAAATTTTCCGGGATGGCTATACGAGTTTAACCGGTGTGCAGAACTATATTGTGGACAGCATTGCAGAAACTTTTTACCACAACATGTACTAAAGTGAGAATTACGAAGACCCAAGGATTGGCAATTGAGGAAAATACAAGATCGTGGTCTGGTGTGGAGAAGGGAAAGTGTTGTGGGCACAATTGAGATTTTAAAAGTATTTGTGAAGACCGGTACAAGGATTAAGAAAAGAAGAAATACAGAAGGAGAAGACTCGGGGATGGTGTGATACAGCAGATGGAGAAGCAGAGTACTAGAAAAAATAGACTACAGAATGAGAGATAAAGTGAGGAAGAGATTGGCTTGGAATGGTGAAAATCTGATGAGTAAGAAGAAATTTAGAATCTTTAATTAGGGTGAAAACAAGAAGAATAAGAGGAAGAAAACTTAGTGGTTAGAAGTCCCTTATTAAAGATGAAGACAAGCAGGACTAGCAACTAAAAGCATTAGGCTTGATGCGCTAGGGGAATGGAGGAGGGCCTGCGGTCTACGGGCCTAAAATATTTATTGGCGTGGAATGAGTGGATAGCCCTCTTGGCTATGTTCCAGGAAGGTCAACATATATAGACCCAGTGTTTTAAAAAACTGCTATAGATTCGGATCACTTGTCCATTAAACTGTCTTTTCTATGGGCGCAAGGCGGTCAGCATCTGATATTGTGAAACCAAATCTTCCCTCCTTCTGCTATAGCTGGCTAGCATTGCTTTTTCTTCTTTTGAAGGCGCACTCCCTTACGCGCCCTAAGGTTGAAATGAAAGCTTGTGAAATGTGTATAGCGTGAACCAGCAATAATAATTGTTGTCAGTCATCCTGCGTGCTCCTGCATCTTGAGGATGTGTGTGGCTTGTGTGTTTATAATAATATTATGTAGGGTTATTTTAGGATTATGTTTATTTGAGTTATATGTTTTAATATTTTTGTAACTAGGCTTAATATGAATAGTTCAATTCAGGCGCTTAAGACAACGAATATTGCAAGTTTAACTCTTGATCAAAAAAGAGAATTGAATTCATTAGGTAGGCCATGTCCTGAATTTTGTATGGAACAAAGTGAAAACATACATACCTATATATTTATGTACATTACACAGCTGCAGAGTTTCTAAAACATATCCACGTCATTTGGCGGAAGTTTTTTTTTATCTTTACATGTTGTTTGTGATATTAATTTTTGAGTTTAACTAAATTAATATTTAGCAAAACATATTCCAAAATTTGTGTCTTCTTTTAAATATATTAGAAATAATTTATGAATTAAACAGGCTGCGGCCTCCAGCTTCTAAAGTGACGAGCTGCCACTGCCCTTATAGTTATAATAATGATACAAGTGGCACCATTAAGCCAACTACCGAGTTGAAGGTGGCTGCGTTATCTGATAGCTCGTGATCTTTATAAAATCACACATTTGTAGCCGACAATTTCCACACGTCCATCATAGACTCTGCCTTAAAATATAAGTGAAGAATGACCCTGGGCACAAGTCGATTCCTGGATAGCTTAGTGGTTAGAGCATTGGCGTACTAAACCAATGGTCCTGGGTTCGATTCTCGTGTCCAGGTGTCATTTTACAATTTTCAGAATATGATATCTAGATGGAGTAATCCTCACTAAAAGCATAAATAATAACTTTGGCTATTTGATTCCTAAAACAGTGTATCTGTATAGTTCTGTCTGTACCTGGTACCACTACCTCAGTTTGTATGTCTGTACCTGGTACCACTACCTCAGTTTGTATGTCTGTACCTGGTACCACTACCTCAGTTTGTATGTCTGTACCTGGTACCACTACCTCAGTTTGTATGTCTGTACCTGGTACCACTACCTCAGTTTGACTGTCTGTACCTGGTACCACTACCTCAGTTTGCCTGTCTGTACCTGGTACCACTACCTCAGTTTGCCTGTCTTTACCTGGTACCACTACCTCAGTTTGCCTGTCTTTACCTGGTACCACTACCTCAGTTTGTATGTCTTTACCTGGTACCACTACCTCAGTTTGTATGTCTGTACCTGGTACCACTACCTCAGTTTGCCTGTCTTTACCTGGTAAAACAACCTAAATGGTTTAATGAATTTTGTTCGGACTTGATATCTAGGCATTTTATGGTGTTACTTCAAGCCGTTTATATTTTAAATCAAGCCTTTTACGCAAGCGTGGTTTATTAATTAAATACTATTTTTGAAAAATTGTTCAAACAATTTGGTTTAAAATGAATGTCTGGGGTGTGTTCGACATGATAAATAATTAATTTTTTTGGAGTAATTTACAGGTCACTAATTTTTTAAAATTAGAGGTTTTTCAAAAAGTCTTGGATTTTGTTTAAGGAGCCTCCTCCCACCACCCCAATAAGGTTATGGATCCCTATTGAGGGTCTATCTAATATGTAGGCCTATAAAAATATTTATAGAAGAAAAAGAGAAAAATAAGAGATAAAAATAGGAAGATCGAATAAAGAGATAAAGAAAATGAGAGGAATGTGTGCCATTTTCAGCTCCCCCAAGAACTTTTTATGATCCAAAGCAGCTCTCAATTTGAAACTTCACTTTGCAAAGCAAGATGTAGTGAAAATATCTTGGATAATATTTCTACCACTTACCCGTAGCCATTTTGTACTTTCCAATCTATCCTCTCTGTTTAGTGAATTGTTTTCTCTGCTTCCAAAATTGAAAAAGAGCATTTAGAGATTTATCCAGGTAGTAGTCCAAGTCTGAAATCCCTTTTTGTTGCTTATAGTGTGCCTGAAGCGCAAAGTGGAAATATTGTCTTTAGCTGCACCTTCTGTGAGGAATAAGCCCGTCACTACGGGTATGTCAACTGTAAGATGTTTTAGGTGTCGTCAAATGGGACCTTTTCAAAATCACTGATCTTTGGGCAGTGGTCCTGGTTCATGTTGTTCAAGAAAGCCACCTCTTCTACCAATTCCCTATATTTGGTTGTGTATTGGTTCAAGTCCTTGTTGTGCTCTGATGAACAATTGTTCCTGTGGTTAGTTTATAAAGTTAGATTTTTTCACCGAACTTTGTAAGAAGAGGAAGAATAAGATTAAATTTGAAAATGTGGTACTCAGGAAGTTTGTTATTGGTGTTTGTCGTGCTTGCCACCAAGGCTAACATTAGAAAAGTTACTTAAGGAAATTATTTTATAATAAATATTGTAATGATGCAAACTAGTTTACTTATTTTAGTGTTTTACAAATTATAGGGACTTAAGGGCAAGGCCTACACACTTACCATAAAACTGCAGGCCTCCAGTTCACAACTAAATATATTGTATAATTTTTGGGATACATCAATCCTTTCCTATCTACCTTTCAACGTTTAATTCAATATAGTGGGGAATGCCAGGCCTCCACCGTGGTTCGGATTCCACGTTAAACTGTAGGTCCTCCATTTCATCTCACAATCACCCTACCATTACACATTAGCGTAAGTGCGTATAACCCGAACGGGTAGTAAGACGCGGTGCTAATAATAATAATAATAATTCAATATAGTCTTTGGCGCCATTTTTCATTGGTTTACAAATCATGTTATTTCAAGAAACTTCTTTATTCCGATACCATAGTGAAGGTACCAGAACAATCTGTTATTTAAGATGTTGACGAAGCTGGAGTTAAAATAGGAAGTTGCAAAGTGTGCATCTTGTAGGTAATTATGAGAATAATAATTATTAATAAGTATTGGGAGAAAAGTCAAATTAAATAACACAATACCTTATGTTCTTATATGTACATGCAAGCCACAATCAAGTATAAAATGAGTTCTGCTGTTATTAGTTGAAGTCAGGAGTAAATAACTAAACGAGTTGTTTTTTTATTTATATAAAAAAAGTCAGTAATATTGTTTCTTGTAAAGAGTTTGGTACTCAAAAGTCACTTGGTGTAGAGTGAGTAGCTACGATCTAAATTATTTTCAGGTGACAACTACTATTACTCAATGATTTGACATACAAAATTGTATTCATATGAGGTTTAATATTTTGAGCATGAAGAATATTTCTAGCTTGCTAGCAATCACTACTTAAGTATACAAATTTTGTGGTTTATAAGAATGTTTCATATAAATTTTGTAAAATTTTATTCTAAATAAATTTAATCACAATTTGATCAGAACATAGGGAAATCTTGTTTCCGCCAACTATAGGGGACTTGTAATGTTGACATGTCTTTTATACTAAAATATAAGGTATTTATATATTACAATGTATAGAATTACTTAATACATTTTAATTGTATGATAATGGAAATTGATAAAACTATAGAAAAAGGGAAAATAAACTACTAAGAGTAAATTTGATGAAGAAAGCCCACCTAGGGAAAGAGGAAAGATGTGTTGCCGAAATTTTATTGTGTGTTAAAATGTGTGTGACTACTTCTACTATAGAAGACAGAAGAAAGGAAGAAGATGTCACCTTTGTGTATTGGATTCTTCCCACATCTTTCCTCTTTCCCTAGGTGGGCTTTCTTCATCAAATTTACTCTTAGTAGTTTATTTTTACTTTTTCTTTAGTTCTATCAACTTCCTTTATTATAGAATTTTCTAGCCATTGGGCCACCTCATTTTTAAACATTAATATATTTTAAAATTATTCTTTAAAACAAGATTCTAATATACAAAGTAATTTATTTATTCAACAATTTATATATTTAACAATATATTTTAACACTGTGAATTTAGGATACCTACTCAATTTTCTTTAATATTTCATGCAAACCGTTTTCAGCCAATTGTGATGATTTCCAATATCAAACAATAGCCTGAATAAGTTAATTTGTTTTGATAGCTTTATTCAATAAAATAACATGTAAGTAAAAAGTTGTATGTTTTAAAAATAGGTAGTATTTAATCATATTAAAAATATTATAGGAAAATAATTTCAAACTCATAAGTGTATAAAAATTAAATTATTCAGTACAATTCTTAACATTACAAACCCAAAATCACAAAACATTATGTACAAGTGAGGAGATTTATTCACTTCATGGAATGCCAACTGGGCTATACACACTAAAAATAGGCCGTCTCTATATACTCACCAAATACATTATAGCATACAATACATTTTGAAACAAAGAAACCTCTATAAAATGTATATTATGTTAGGAACTGTCTTAGTTCCCAAATATTTTCTAACATTCATCACACACCTATCTCAACATTCAATATCAGTGTGGGACAAGGCACAGTTGGTATCAGGGGACTAAGGGGAGTGGGGAGGTATTTCGAGCCCAAACCCAACAACCAGAGTTTCAACCATTAGTTTCCAATTCAACTGAATGTTAATTCATATTTTTTTCAATTATCTATAGTTTCTATTTTCGTTAGTCACTAAAGAAATAATGAGTAGACAATCATAAGTGAATACAAAGGTTTTTACCCATTTGGGAAAGAGGCCGATTATCATGTTTTCTAAGGTTTGAATTTTGTTTCGAGACTCCTAGGTAAAATGAACATTCAGATTTGGGAATAGTGGATATAATTTGTTTCTAATTCTAAGGTAATCAATTTGTTTACATACGGATTTGATAATTTTTTATAGAGAAAATTAATCGTACAGTACACATGGGCATAAGGAGAACTTAATTTTGGGTAGGGGCGGGAGGTTCAAAATTGTAAGTTTATTACATGATGATAAGACTTACTACTAAGCCCTAAGAAATAAGAACGTTATTATAATATATAATAGCGGTGGAACTTTATTTATCTTGGGGGAGGGGGCGAGGGAGGTAAATATCAAAAAGTTTTTTAACTTCTTTATGCCCTCTTCTCCCCTAGTTAATTCCAGAAAATTGGACGCTTCTAGAAAGATTTGTAGTGGTCCTCATTTGGAGAGTTTTTTGAAATGTGTACTCTTCCAACAGAGATTTAGAATAGGGCTCCCATATAATTTTTTTAATGTGGATAATTTGAGTATTTTTATTCTTCTAAAAGCTACTTGGAATGGTTCTTGCCTGGATTTTTTATTTAATTAGATGGCTTTAAAACAGCGGTGGCCAAACCGGAACATGGGGTCCATTAGGCAAAGGCATTTGCAACATCTAAAGTCACTGTGGATAAATTTCTTTTAATAATAACAAACTATTACATTGGCAAACAAATAAATCACCTAATTAGGCCAAGTTAGTAATTCCTTTTACTGAGCAATAAAAGTCCCTTTAACAGCCTCCTTCGTAGGGTGAGTAAAGCTATCAGTCCCATGTCAATTGTGGAATGTAAAATATCCCTGGAACATTATGGGAAAGTAACTTCCCAGAAAAATGTGTAGGTTCTTTCAAGCTAACTCATAGAGATCCGTGTGTTAGGTAGGCTGTTAACCCACTACACCTGAAAATAACCCATCACAGAAAATGCAACAATTAGTAATAAATAAAATGATTGAATATTAGGAAAATGGTAGAGCACAAATAAAAGTAAAAACACACATCTTCATGCTGTTATAGCATCGAAATATTGATGTGTGTGTAAATATGTGTTAGTTTTATTACTTTTATTTGTGCTCTACCATTTTCCTAATATTCTATCATTTTATTTATTATAAATTGATTTTGCTTCATGCACTTTATTTCAGACATAGAAAATGCAACAAGCAATAGCTGGAGCAGCAAACCTTTGTTGCGCCCCCATCAGGAGTTAAAGGAATTAATAACAATATTAATATAAATGGTAGTTAATAACAGTTTCAATGAGATCCTGGTTTGAGCAATCAACAAAAAGGAATTTTGTCAACACCCTAAGTGCAATCAGGAGAGGAACACAATGAAGAGCTTCTACTTCATCGCGTGTTGATTGGCCGCTGCAGGGGAAAGCTCTCGAGAGATTTTGGAGTCCAAACCGTAATGTCCTGAAGTTTTTGAAAGAAAACGGGAAATTACCTGATGAGTGTATGCTTTTAAAGAATGAAGATTGGCTATGGACATTGTCTTTCCTGATGGATATCACAGGCCACCTTAACATCTTTAAACAGCGTTTGCAAGGTAAAAACAAACTTTTCCCAAACCTATTCAGCTCAGTTCAGGCATTTAAAGCAAAACTCATTCTGCTGGGTCATAATATTTCAATCATTTTCCTTGAATGAAAAAACTTGTCAATACTGAATGTAGTGGGCTCCCAGCTTTTGATCAATACAAACACCTTAGTTCTGATTTGAAAAACTATTTTGAAAGCAAGTTTTTAGACATTCAAGATGAATGGAGGAAATTGTTCTTTACCCTTGTGACGCACACATTGAAGTGGTGGATCTGCAATTCACAGCGAGTAAAAGAAAGTACTAGGAAATGCCTTCCCCCATGCCAGTTTCTTACAATAAGAGATATTGTACCAGTGCATCTGCGAGAAAACATTTTTACTTGAGAACTTTGTCAAAAATAGGTATCGTTCACTTCTCATTGAGAAACATCTATACTTGTTACTTCTTCACAAAATCCAAAAATTAATGAACTAATGGAAGTCAAAAGGCTGTAGAAACCTCATTTAAAATTGAAATATTTTCTACTTTTACAAATGGTTGAAATTTCTACTAGTATTTAGTTGTATTATTAATACTGCTATTAATTATCATTAATAAAACATAATCATACAATTATGGTGTGTTTTGGAATGTATATATTTTGAAAAATCTCTTTTCGTTATAAATATTTTTAGTAGTGGGTGACCTGTTGGTCTAGAGGTAAGGTGACTTCTGTTCTGGGTGTCTGGGGTTCAATCCTCGGTCCAGGCACAGATTTATCTGATTTCCAAACTCTTCCTTCACCTCTGACAAGACAACTTGTGAATGTGGGGAATAGCAGGCCTCCACCGTGGTTCGGATTCCACGTTAAACTGTAGGTCCTTTATTTCATCTCACAATCACCCTACCATTACACATTAGCGTAAGTGCATATAACCCGAACAGATAGTAAGACGCGGTGCTAATAACAATAATAATAATAATAATAATAATAATAATAATAATAAATATTTTAGTAGGGTTATGCTTAGTTTTCATTATTTTTTTCTAATACAATCTTATTTGAAATAAACTGAAATAACCCAAAACTCCTAATCCAATTAGGGATCAAATTTATACTACACAATACATTTTTAAATATGGTGGTGGTATTGAGAAAAGGTTAGGTTAGATATTTTGAGATGGAGTAGCAAGCAGGCCCCAGATAGTGACATGCTTGAAATGAAGGTTGACCACCACTGCTTTAGAAGCTCTGTTGAGTGGCCCCCTGCGGGTATTTATTTTAAACATGGGATGCTTCTAAAAGCCATTTAGAGTGATATTCACTTTTTTTCCCTCTTTTTTAAGCATCACATCTTATTACACATTTGAGTTATATGCCTTTTTGAAAAGTGAATGTCTCTGTAGTTATTTATTTGATGTTTGGTACGAGGTCATATTTAAGCTTCATATTAAACACTTTGGAAAATTTCAGGGGCAGGGGAGTGGATGAGCCCCATAAACTCTCTCTACCTATGCCCATGACAGTATAAATGTTTCAGTTAAATCTTATTGGAAAAAATAATCTATATATAAAAATATATATAGTTCTAAGAGTTCAACATTATTGTCAAACACTAAATATTTATATGATTATTAAAACTTCATGGAGGAAATAGAAGGAGTAAAATTGTTTTCTTTGATAAACCTGTACATGCAAATTAGGAAAACTTGTAGTAATGTTGTTTAAATGTATTAAATATAACTATTAAATTATCAGAAAAAACAAAAATGAAATAACCTATTAAACTTTGGTAATATTAACAAACTAATAAAGTATTATTGCTATTTATATTGTATCTTGTTAGATAAATTTAAAACATTTCATTGATAATTTTATTTAAAAATATATACCTGCTCAATAAGGACGATTATTAACTTTTATAGAAATATACTAATTATATTGAGTACATAGTAAATAACAAGCTGCTTGAACCAATAATAAAATCTTAAAAAGAATAATCTTTAAAATGTAAAGCACATCTTTAGTAAAATAAATTGTGGTTATGAAATTGGAAAATAATAATATAAAGTTATGATAATTTTCCATACTAAGAGTACAGAAGGCTTACTAAAAAAATTAAATATATTTGATTTTACATTTAGTTTGTTGTATGTTTTTAAAACAATACTTGTTAAAATAACACTTAACTTCTACAAATCTTTAGTTGGCCAATTGTAACAATGTTAAAACAATGTAAAACAAATAGTTTCATTGAATAAATATCAACATTTCACTAAAATGACAATCCACAATACTATTATAACATATGGATTTTGAAGTCTTATTTAGATTTAAAACACTCGGGCAAAGTCAAAAAATCAAATTAAGTCTCCCAGGTTTTTTAGAAAATGTAAACTTATTAAGATAGTTATATTTTATTTACAGTAAAAATCTTAAAATTCTTAAACACTGAGCGATACAGTTTAAACATTTTACTAGTTTTAAAAATATTATTACATTTGGTCATCCATATTTTTATAAAATGATATTTTAGTCTTTTATGTGATGATAAATTAAAAACATATTTGACCTCTACAGCAAACATTGAGCAAATCTATAGATACACTTGTTATGAGTTCTACCCACACACATACTTTATAAAACATTTTAAAAATTATAAAAATGTCAGTACAAAAAATCCTTACAGCAGACTGCAATCCTAGTGAGATGAAATCCATTCTGAGTCAGGAAGTTCAAACACTACTACTTCCAGTGTTGTAATCAAATCTTATTTTGTACTGTGTTAAAGTTCTCATTCATTGTTCTTATTATCTAAATAAAAATTGCCCCTAAAATCACTATGGTTATTTTATAATGTCATTATGTAACATCGTTGTAATATAATTGGCTTGAAATATATGATACAGCAATGAATTTGTAATACAGCCATTTTATTGAAAAGTAAAGGTATTAAATCAGTCTATGCATCACTGCTACCATCAGGACGCTGATCTTTGTTAGGTGGCATCAATCCATTAGCCATGCGTTGATAATGTGGTTTCCACGAACTGCCGGGTCTGCTGTAGTCTAAATGATCATATTCCATCTCTACAACAAATGTAAGTGTAAAGTAGTTAAGAAAGCTATATATTTCCTAAAGAAATTAAAGAAATGTCAAATTTGGAATAACCTGGTTGCTATGTCATTTGTTTGACAAAATATCTGCTTTAACATGTACTAAAAATAAAATATCTACTCGAAACCATAACATATTATTTGAAACTAAACATAATATTATTACAAATTAAGAATAAGAGATTGATTAGTGACATAGTTTCAATACATACATTAATATCGTTCAAAGGGTAGTTGAGTTTTTTGAAGTTATCAAGAGTTTTTGAGAAGTGAAAAAACATTTATACTATCTTAAATACTAAAATTTGACCCCATTGTTACATTCATTTATAAAAGTTTAATCCCATGTTTGGCACCATCTTCTAACCTATTATTGGATGCCCAGTTTTTTAAATCAAAATGTATAAGGATTTAAACTCATACCAAGAATAATTTGTTACAATCAAGATTAATACTCAAGCTAGCCCCTAACAGGTACAATTAGTCCACAGTGGCGGATACTGTATATGTTAGTGGTAGATATTTTGAACTCAAATTATAAAGTGTCTAAAAGTTTCCGTTTTTTATGAAATTCCTTTTATTTGTAGGTTATTATCAAAACCAAACGCCACACACACAAATAAGCACTTTGATTTATTTTTGTTACAGAGCACTAATTGATAACTAAATATAACAACATTTAAAAAGTTGACAATTTTATCAAATCACAATTATAGGATGTCTCGCAAACATCTAAACAAACCTGATTTAATTTTTATTTTCGTTTGTTTTTCCTTTAATAATTTGACTCTTATCTATGATGTTGACTTAAAAGAGCCTAGTGCTGCTAAGGTGAAATAATAGGAAGGTTTCCTGATTGACTTGGTTACGTCTTGGTATCAAGGATTTATGACCAAGTGGAGTGTGAAAACCATTTTTATATGTTTTTCTTTAACAAAAATGGTGGTTGGATTGGAGCAGATCTATCATCTGATGGGTGAATTTATGTAATCTTAACACATGTACTGCAACTCAAATAGAAAATGACTAAGAATAAAATTATATCAGTTATTATTAATAGCACCGCGTCTTACTACCGGTTCGGGTTATACGCACCTATGCTAATGTGTAATGGTAGGGTGATTGTGAGATGAAATGGAGGACCTACAGTTTAACGTGGGATCCAAACCACGGTGGAGGCCTGGCATTCCACACATTCACAAGATGTCTTGTCAGAGGTGAAGGAAGGGTTTGGTAATCAGATAAATCTGTGCCGGGACCGAGGATTGAACCCCGGACCCCAGCACAGAAGTCCAACACCTTACACCTAGACCACCAGGTCAACTTTTTATTCTTAGTTAGATTGGTGCTTATTTTGACTAGTCCTGATATTTACACAACATGGCAACCTAAACATACCTTCCCAAAAATAACCTTAAGAAAACGAAGTAGGTATGTAATATTAATAGCCCTAGATCAAATAGTTCTCTCTTTCTTTTGTCCATAACTAAACGGTTTTTAGGTAACTACTTACTGTCATGTATTTCTAGTTAACTATTGCTGTCCATTTTAATTTACAAAAACCTAAAATTCATTGACTACAAAGTTATACTTGTTTAAATCTAATATATAAGAAGTGATGCTGTTTTGAAATTGGGGCACAAATTCTAGGCTCATTGGTCTTAACCATACTCTTTAGTCTGGTTAAGGAAAGCTTTACCAAACAGAGCTCTGGTATAGTCTCAGTCAAACATTTCATTAACATCGATACCAGATCAACCGTGAAAACATGCCCATTGTCTTGATTAATGATGATGATATTATAAATGTTAGTCAGCTATTTAATACAAACAAATAAAGCAACACAAACTTGATAGCCCTGTTGCCAGGATCAACATTAACACTTACCCAGATCTTTCCCTTGCCCTTCTTTTTGTTTGATTTCATCGTAGAGATGCTCCACTTTACGATCATCTAGATCATCAATACTGTGGTAGACATTTAAATTGGGATTCCCAGCATCAGCGTCACGGTTCTTCAGTGAGGGAGGGTGTTCGTATGTCAGTCCATAAGCACCTAATAACAACACATTTACCACTTTATAGTTTAGGCCAAAACTTTCAGAGGAATAATAAAACTACATGCATAAAAGTTTATCGTTGGGTATTTTAAACTTGAAAATATTTGGTACAATTCTTTCATATAATTTCTAATAGTGACGTTTTTATGTTTCTATCCACCTTTCCTATACCTGCTTACGGATATAATATAATAGTGATCAAAATAACCTTGATTTGTCATAATTTATAATACTTGTTTGTTCCCATCTCAGTGTCGAGATGCTATTTGAAAATCATACCAATAACTAGCCAGTATAACCAAAGTTACTACTTGTGAATGGACTGGCATTATTCATAAAGGCTTTCTTTCAGTCAATCAGGTTAAGAGAGTCTGTCATTTCAGTTTACGATTCTCACTCAAGCTCTTTGTGGAACACCCTGTTATGGAGGTACAGTTAATTCCTGATTATCCTCAATAATGGAGGGGATAAGTGCCGCGGATAGCCAACATTTTCGGATAATCTGCATATTTATTAAAACAAGAAATTGTGGCATTTTCAATTCACCAACCTACCGTGACTGCATATATTAACAAATCATATTCCACACACTAAGATAATAAAAAATCTTTAAATCAATGTACATTGTACATTATACTCAAAATGGACACATCAATTGAAAAGTTTGTATTAGTCATCTGCTTCATTGCAGCAGCTTCCTTTTTCCTTATCCTGCTATATATTTTTCATTACAACAGCTTGTTAGATGTTCCAAATAATTAAGCAGGTTATGATGAGTCCATTTCAGTGCAGCCCCCTCCCCCCCCCCCCCCCTTGCATAAACCTTTTGTCTCTCTGGCCATTACCTCTTTGCTAGGGATTTACTGAGTAAAATCAGTAGCCCTATATTCTCTATCAATGCAGCGTTTTTTAAAAACGTATCCCCTCCTGTTGGTGATGCCGCGGTTAATCCACTCACGGATAGTCGGGAGTTTACTTTAGTCTTAAAAGTAGTTTGCAATATCTAGGCATTAAACATAGAGATTGTTCAAAGAGGTTACAGAAAAACTGGACCGTCATTTTGGAGAGCAACTTCTTCACATAGATGTTAGTCAGCTAAAATAACATTGCTGGATATGATCTACTACTCTGCAATGGAGGATCAGGAATTGCTAGTCTATAGTGTATTCCTTCTTGATACTAAGGTTAAGGGCAAGAATCTTAATATCTAAGGCTGAGATGCAAAGGTTAAAGGTTGAATGAGAAAGGTTTAACAACAGTCTAGTGGGAGGTGCAGAGGAGGTATGTGGGAGGATGCGTATTAAGAGGAAGGGGAAGGAGACACCGTGGTGGGACGACAGGGTGAAGGGAGCAGTGGGAGAGAAGAATAAAGCATTCTGGACTTTTAAGAATAGGAATGAGGAAACTGAGGAAAAATAGAGCAAAGTGAGTTGTACGGGAAGCCAGGAAGGATTGGATGGAAAAATGGATGGAAATGCCGGAAAGGGACGTGGAAGTATGGTGTTATATAGCCAAGTAAGAAAGAACAGCATAGAGAAAAGACGAGAAGCTAAAGTGATAGATGAAGAAGGAACAACGTTGAAGACAGAAGAGGAAGAAAAGGAACTATTGATGAGATTTTTGAGAAAATGTCCAACTTGTAAGAGTAAAGGAATGAGAGTGAAACAGAGGACGCAGGAAGAAATAGAACAGGAGGAAAGAGATGGAGGACACATTAGAGGATGAAACAAGGGAATGCACTGAAGTAGGTATACAATGGCTATATACAGGATGCTGAGAGTGGTTTGAAGGGAGAACAAGGTACCAGAAGACGTGAAAAAGGGAGTTATAATATCTATTTTCAAGAAAGGAAAGAGTATTATTATTATTAGTCTTACTACCCGTTTGGGTTATACACACTTACGCTAATGTGTAATGGTAGGGTGATTGTGAGATGAAATGAAGGACCTACAGTTTAACGTGGAATCCGAACCACGGTGGAGGCCTGGCATTCCCCACATTCACAAGATGTCTTGTCAGAGGTGAAGGAGGAAAGAGTAAAAAATGTACAATGTATAGGGGGGATAATGGTGATGCGCCACTGTACAAAAATATATGAGAAGATACTGGAAAAGAGAATAAGAAATAAAATGAAAGGAAAGTGGATAGAGGAACAGCACGGATTTAAGGAGTTCTACAATATACTTAATCTATGCCATAAGACAGCTGATGGAAAGAAGGTATGAATTTGAGAAGGATCTGGTAATGGTACTTATGGATGTGGAGAAGGCATATGATAGGGTGGATAGAAATAATGTTTGGAAAGCGATGGAGGAGGCTGAACTGGAAAGAGGAGTTAAATGAGATCGGAAAACATGTATGAGGATAACAGGAGTTGTGTTAAGACGGAGAGTGGAATGATGGAGTGTTTTCAATTAAAAAATAGAGTGAAGTATTCACCATTATTGTTTGCAATGGTAATAGAAATGGTCATAAACAAAGTGGCAGGAAAACTCAGGGAGGAAAGACTGAAAGTCGTGGTATGCTGATGACTTGATGATATAGGTGGAGTAGGAAGAGGAAGTACAGGAACAACTACAAGAATGGAATGAAGAAGTGAAAGAGAGTGGAATGAAATTTAGTTTGGCAAATTGTCAAGTGATGGTAGTGACAAGAAAGAGGGTAAGGCCTAATAAATTTATAAGGTTAAATACAGTTGAGCTGAGAAAAGTACAGAAAGTAAAATACCTTGGGAGTGTGACGAGGAGAAAGGTGGAAATAGAGAGGATTTAATGAGAAGAAGACAACAGAGAGTTGTTCTATAGGTAAGAGACCTGCTATGGAGAAGATAAGTGCCCTTGAAGTGTAAGGTAGTGTTGTATCATATGCAGCAGAAACATGAACATTAAATGTAAGAGAGACTAGGAAAGTGGAGGTCATGGGAATGAAGTTAGTGAGGAGCATGTTAGCTGTCACGAGGAGAAACAAGATTAGGAATGAAGTTATCTTAGAAAGAGTAGGGTTACAAGCAGTACATGAGATAGTGGAGGAAGCAAGACTGAGATGTATGGGCAGGTAATGAGAATGGAAAAAGAGAGGATGCCAAGAAAGAGATGAGAGCAGTAGTTAACAGAAAGTGTTCAAGTGAAAGAAGGTTGCAAGACAAAGGTGGAAGGATAGAGGAAGATGGAGACATTTTACTAACCTGACCTGGCCACGGGCTATAAACGATTGATGATGATGATGATGATGGTGATAAGTCTGAATTTGGTTGATGATTAGATGATGATTAATTAGAATCTCTCTAACAATGTGTGTTCATGTAATTCAGTGGTCTCAAACTCAAATTAGTCAAAGGGCCAGATCGACAAAATCGAGGCATGTCGCGGGACAGAGCCTGTTTGCATCCTTTTATTTCGTAATTTCTTTTTTGCAACGCATTTTATTACCCGTCCAGATAATGAGCAATTCATTACTTTAATGATGAAGGGATTATGAAGGTTGAATTTAAAGTAAATGTACCTAAATTTGTGTGGAGGGAGTGTGTGAAACTAGATAAGAGAAATACATTAGTGCATGCAGCTGAAGTTAGAAGCTCAATTTTCCAGTCACCGGAAAACAGGATCAGAGGTGCCCCACATTTAGTCCACGGTCCTCCTGATGTGTCTATATACATTGTTACTAGATATTTAATGCTACTGGTAAACATTTAAAATGATTAAATTCACAAATAAAATATTTTAAAACTTTGTTTGTGGGGTCCAGTGATATTCCCGAATCAGTTTTTTTATTATTATTTTTAAATAAAAACTCGCACAACCAAATATTTCACAGGATGGAAAAGTATAGCACAGTTTGAGATAGCTATTAGGTTTTTTTATTCAAAATTATATAATTACATAATAAAATGAAATGTTAATCACCCAAAAAAGTTCATTCCATTGGAACAATTTTTTGTTCTCCAGAAATTCTGTGTAACCAAGTGATCTATGTCTGGTATCAATTTCTTCGACGGTATTAATTATAATATTGCATTCAGTCACTCGTCTTTCAATTTATTTCTATACTTATTTTTGTTAAATGTCACCGCTGAAAATAATTGCCCACACACATAAGTACTCCCAAACAATGATAGTATCCTAACATCGTTATATTTAGGTTTCAAATCAGAACTATCCTGTAGTTTTATTAGTTCCATTTGAATTTCTTCCTCCACACTTCCCACTGGTATGGTGAAAGAAAGATGCACTGAATAATTGACAGTCTGATTCAAAATTATGCTCAGAAAACTTATCTTGAAATCATTTTTTAGCATGATTTGCGGGCGATATTTAGCTCCATCATTGCTATTTGCAGACAATGATTTCAAAGTAGAAAAATGAGCCACATTGTTTGCTACCAGGTGACCTTCGCACAGATGAAGTTTTGATAAAATCAAGTCTTACATTTTGGCAACAACTTGATCTCGTCCTTGTAATTTCATATTTAAGGTGTTATTATTATTACTATCACCGCGTCTTACTACCCATTCGGGTTATACACACACTAATGTGTAATGGTAAGGTGATTGTGAGATGAAATGGAGGATCTACAGTTTAACGTGGAATCTGAACCACGGTGGAGGCCTGGCATTCCCCACATTCACAAGATGTCTTGTCAGAGGTGAAGGAAGGGTTTGGCAATCAGATAAATCTGTGCCAGGACCGAGGATTGAGCCCCAGACCACTAGCACAGAAGTCTGACACCTTTCCCCTAGACCTCCAGGTCACCTTTAAGGTGTTAAGATGAGTTGTAATGTCAACAAGAAATGCAAGGTCCATGATCCAAATTGGATCTTGAATTTCTTGCACAGCTCTGCCCTTTGAACTCATGAATGTGTGTATTGTCTCCTGCAAATTGAAAGATCGCTGGAGGACTGTGCCTCGACTGAGCCATCTCACCTCAGTGTGGTACAATAGACCGTCATACTGAGACTCGAGCTCACTAAGTAGCTCCATGAATTGACTACTATGCATGTGACCGGATCCAGTTAACACTTTTGGCTACCACATTCGTAACATGTGTCATTTTTAGTTGGTTTTTTTTTTTTTTTTTTTTTTCACAAAGAAATTCTTTATGAATAATGCAATTCACACTCCTGAATGGTAAGTAAAGTAAAGCAATGAGATTAGATTTTAATTATGCACTGAACCCATTTTCCACCCCAATCATTGCAGGAGCGCCATTTGTTGCCACACTGAATAGCTTCGTCCAATCTACACCCAAGTTATCAAGGCTTGTTTCCATACTAAAATATCACTTCCTGTTGTATTCTTCATGGGCACGAGGTCTAACAATTCCTCGGTTACATTAAAATCCTTATCCACACTCCGAATGTAAATAGCTGACTGAGCTACATCACATATATCAGTGCTCTCATCAATAGCATTCGAGAACGCTACAAACCCTTTTGATTTCTCACGTAACTGGTTGTGCACGTTGTCTGCTAAGTCTTCAATTCGCTGAGAAACAGTATTTCCAGATAAGCTAATGCTAGAAAACAGATGCCTTTTTTCTGGGCACATAATGTGCACAGTTCTCAGGATACAGTCCTTGATAAATTACCCCTCAGAAATAGGCTTTGAAGCACAAGCAATTTTTTCTGATATCACATAACTACATTTCACCACAGCATCAATCACTTTGTTAACATTCAAAAACACACTTTGCTGTAATTTAAGTCCTCTTTTAATCCTCCAGGTTTGTTTTGATGAATAAGTCCCTTATATTTTCCATATCAATTAATGTGATTTGTTTTTTAGTGTCTTTTTAAAGTGTACTCCTTTTGTGACTGAAATACTTTGCTTACAAATCAAACATGTATATTTAGATTTAATTAAAATAAAAAAAAAAAATGTCTTTCCAATTTTCACTAAACACCCGAAATTCTTGATAAATTTTCCACTTACTATTGGAAAATGACATTCTCCAGGGTTCTTACAGACATATGAAACATAGATTCAAGGACTTTTCAAGGACTTTTTAAGGAATAAAACTGTTATTTCTCGTAATGCCTAAAGCTAAACATGCCAATAAAAAAAAATTATAAACCATATCAAATTTTAAATAGATGGAAAACAACAACTTTTCATTAAATTTAATGAATAGATATGACTATAAAAATAGTAATCTAACTTTATTGTCACTTACTTCACTCTCCTTGGTTTATTGGTTAGTGGAGTCATTCTAGATTCAGTATATATGGTAGTATGGATATAACAGGAAATTGAGAGCTAAGGTGGAGAGGAGATGAGCTACTAGTTATTGGCAGGCAATTTAATGCAAAACTATAACTTTAAGTACTCAAAGTGTTGACAGGTAGTCAAATATCCTAAAAGAATTATTACAAATGACAGTTTTAAAGCAACTTACAAAAAAAAAAAAAAGTTAATGCACATGAAATGAGATTTTTAAATATAGGAAATTAAAGTAACAGACAGAGTGTTACCACCCCTCTACTCTTTCTCTCTCTCTTGCATCCCCAAAGCGTCTGTTTCTCCTCCTGAACCACCCAACTAGGGGGATAAAAAAGAGCAGAAAAAACAGCCCCCCCCCCCCCCCGAGGAAATAAACCACAATTAATGTTTGATGAACTTTTTCTCGTCTAAACTGCCAATCATTACCTTCCTTGTCGCCCAGTTCACCGCAATAACTTGCCAAACCTTCCTTCCTTATCGGTTCACCACAATAACTTGCCAAACCTTCCTTCCTTATGGGTTCACCGCAATAACTTGCCAAACCTTCCTTCCTTATCGGTTCACCGCAATAACTTGCCAAACCTCCCTTCCTTATCGGTTCACCGCAATAACTTGCCAAACCTTCCTTCCTTATCGGTTCACCGCAATAACTTGCCAAACCTTCCTTCCTTATCGGTTCACCACAATAACTTGCCAAACCTTCCTTCCTTATCGGTTCACCGCAATAACTTGCCAAACCTTCCTTCCTTATCGGTTCACCACAATAACTCGCCAAACCTTCCTTCCTTATCGGTTCACCACAATAATTCACCAAACCCTCCCTCCAAGTTTACTCCCTACTGCACTCAAATGGGCCTTGCCAAAAAGGGTACATGAATACTACGATCACCTATCATCAATCGGGGATGACGACAAGTAGTTAACAAACCCAAGGGATTTTTTTTTTTGTAAGCCTTACTACCCATTTGTATATTCACAATAATTGTGTAGAGATTACATTTAGAGAAAAATGGATCTGAATTTGTGTGGAGGCAAGGTGTGATATCATTTAGCAATACCACCCTCAGTAAACCCGAGTGGTATTCAAATCCCCAAACCTTACTGGCAGTCTAGTCTACTGCATCAACTCGGGTTTCAAAGGTGTGTGTGGAGGGGTGGAAGGGGGAATAAGATCTGTTCAAATCATTAGGGTTAGTTTTTCACTTTGATTTTTCTCCTTAGCAAGTATTACAGTATTCTTTTAGTTTAAAATAATCTCTTTGTTTTCTCTGTTTCCCATTTGTATGGTAGCCCTGTAATTTTGCTTCAACGTTAGAGGAGTCCCATAGTCAAGCACGTGTTGTACCTTTATTGCTGAGATTGTCATCATCCTCGCAGCCCACTGGCACTCCCAGCTTTTGTCTCTCCAGGTTGGTATTGTTCTTCATCCCTAGATCGTTGCGTATCTTCTGTACATTGTTTAGCAGGAGGTTGGCACCATCGTCTGAGCGTACTGGGGTCTGGTATGAGTACACGGGTTATCAAAGTGGTGACGATCTGAGGACAGACATGCAAAACATCCTGTTATATAATTGACACACTTTACATTGCTGCCACTGGACAAATAGGTAATGGCTGCCTCTTTAAAACCTATGTCAAGGGATTATAATTATATTATTCCATTGGAGCTCTTCAAGGAGGGAAGTGTGAAACACGCAACACAAGTTCCTAAAGAATGATACGATATATAAACATTACAGATTACTGTTGTCCGACAAGTGTTTTAAGCAGCAGAAACAAAGGTTTTGGAGTATCACAACCCACAATTGGTCATTTTTATTATTTATTACAAATAGCCGGCATTAATCAAGTATACACAGTGTTATGAATGAATGGTGTATAAGTACAATGTGAGTTTATTACCATAGGTTGGTTAATTAATGTGAAAATTGAAAATGAAAACATTGTTTCAAAGAAAAAATGCTTTCAAAAAGTAATTATAGCCTAAGCTAGGGGTGCGGTAAGTCCATTTTTTGTTTCAATTCGAAGCGAGCCCCAATCAAATATATGAAATATTCTCAAAGCTGAATTTAAGTTAGAATATATTTTGTTAGTTGTTTTATTCTTGAAAAATTATATATTGTTATTATATAAGACATCTTGTGAATGTGGGAATGCCAGCCTCCACGTGGTTCGGATTCCACGTTAAACTGTAGGTCCTTCATTTCATCTCACTATCACCCTACCATTACACATTAGCGTAAGTGCGTATAACCGAACGGGTAGTAAGACGCGGTGTAATAATAATAATAATATAATAATATTTATATAACTTATGCACTAAAATAACTTGAAATGTTTTAATGCACAATTTGGTTGCAAGCTTTTGCTTTATTCTGATAACTCAAGTAATCATCTCAAGTTACAATTCAATTACTTCAGATTTTGTCCATATGTATATTAATTTGTAATGTATGTGTTACAGCTAGAATCGAAATTAGATCAAACACAATTTCACTAGTATAACTAGTACCAGCAAAGTAATTTAATCAATACCAGTTTTAACTAGTTAATTCTAGAATTAACATCTGTCAATTAAATCTAACCAAAACGAAACTATGTTGAATTATTGTGTTTACTATTTTGACCAGGAAAAATTAGTTCTTACTGAAAAATTATTTTAAAGTGTTTTTGCAGGCTCATAATCCAGGCTCATTCCTTTAATTGTCTCAGTTTATGATTTGTAGTTGATCAGTGCACATGACGCAGTAGTATTTAGTTTTGACAGTATTTATTACTAAAAGTGTTTATTTTCTGTTGTTGCTATGTTGTGGGTGCTGAAAAACAATGTGAAGAGGATCGACAGAGATGGTTAAAAGTGAATTTCATGGAGCAATTAAATCATCTAGTCATAGATAAAGAGCCACTACAATGTAATGACAAGAAATGCTTAAAACCTTATTTTGGTGGAGGTTGAAGTGTCGAAGACACTTTTGCAATGCTGTCAATTGAAAAGATTTGATTTTGGAACCGGTCAGGTGAAAGGTTGGTCTCAAGAAGTGTAACCGCAAAGTAGTATTTACCAGTCCAAGATATCTACAATACCGTTGAAACAGCTCATGTAGCTGTAGAACATGGTAGGTTGAGACAAGAGGAAAAGGAAACTTCGAGAGCCAGCTCAGTCAGATCCGAGATAACCACATTATGGTCAGATCCGAGATAACCACATTTGGTCAGATCGAGATAACCACATTATGGTCAGATCCGAGATAACCACATTTGGTCAGATCAGAGATAACCACATTATGGTCAGAGTTAAAGGTATAGTCAAGGTCAGGGTTTAGTAGATAGGGTCAACCTGGACATTGAAAACATGCTGGCTTAGTGGATGAAAGACAACCACTCTATAAAATGGTCAAATGGTCTTAGCTTTGCGCAGTTCATGAAAAAGAGAGCCCTTCACTCAGAGATAAAACGATCACCATAGAAAGTGATGTCCAGTATTGAGCCTAGAGTTGAACTCACTAGATCTACGCTCTCACCTGACGTTACAGAACAGATTATTTCAACGGAGGGGGAAGAGAAACATTGGCTGGGGCTCACTCAAATATTTCTTCAGATAGAAAGAAAGCCCGTGATAATTTATCAAAAGAGGCCAAGAGAATGAATTGCCTTCTGTTGCAACACATACTCCAGGTGATGTTGGAGGTAGTGCCATAATACCTATACCAGATAAGGACGTATCAAAGGAGACCTTCTAAACAAACTACTTCTAAGCAGAGTTTATACTGGAAACAGGGAAATATTGCCTTCTTGAAGTAAATGAAAAGAGGTGTAGTTGATACTTTAAATAATAAACTGTTTTTCACAAATCACTAGTTGTAATATAGCTGGTATATAAGATTGTCTGAGTGTTCCTGTGGTGAGGCCAATGTATTCAGCAATACACTAGTTGTAATATAGCTGGTATATAAGATTGTCTGAGTGTTCCTGTGGTGAGGCCAATGTATTCAGCAATACACTAGTTGTAATATAGCTGGTATATATGATTGTCTGAGTGTTCCTGTGGTGAGTTGAATGTATTCAGCAATGCAGTAGTTCCAATATAGCTGGTATATATGATTGTCTGAGTGTTCCTGTGGTGAGGCCAATGTATTCAGCAATGCAGTAGTTCCAATATAGCTGGTATATATGATTGTCTGAGTGTTCCTGTGGTGAGTTGAATGTATTCAGCAATGCAGTAGGTTCAATATAGCTGGTATATAAGATTGTCTGAGTGTTCCTGTGGGGAGGCCAATGTATTCAGCAATGCAGTAGTTGTAATATAGCTGGTATATAAGATTGTCTGAGTGTTCCTGTGGTGAGGCCAATGTATTCAGCAATACACTAGTTGTAATATAGCTGGTATATAAGATTGTCTGAGTGTTCCTGTGGGGAGGCCAATGTATTCAGCAATACACTAGTTGTAATATAGCTGGTATATAAGATTGTCTGAGTGTTCCTGTGGTGAGGCCAATGTATTCAGCAATACACTAGTTGTAATATAGCTGGTATATAAGATTGTCTGAGTGTTCCTGTGGTGAGGCCAATGTATTCAGCAATACACTAGTTGTAATATAGCTGGTATATAAGATTGTCTGAGTGTTCCTGTGGTGAGGCCAATGTATTCAGCAATACACTAGTTGTAATATAGCTGGTATATATATGATTGTCTGAGTGTTCCTGTGGGGAGGCCAATGTATTCAGCAATGCAGTAGTTGTAATATAGCTGGTATATAAGATTGTCTGAGTGTTCCTGTGGTGAGTTGAATGTATTCAGCAATGCAGTAGGTTCAATATAGCTGGTATATAAGATTGTCTGAGTGTTCCTGTGGGGAGGCCAATGTATTCAGCAATGCAGTAGTTGTAATATAGCTGGTATATAAGATTGTCTGAGTGTTCCTGTGGTGAGGCCAATGTATTCAGCAATACACTAGTTGTAATATAGCTGGTACAGTGGACTTACGACTTCTATGGTTTTCGATGACAGCTAGCAGAAGCTAGCAGATGGTATCAGTCGCGCCAACATTGTCTAAAATAAACTTTTGTCACCATATTTGGAAATAATAATTATTTGCTAATTACTACTATTATTATTACTAAAAATATTATCAATCACCATTAACAATACTTCCCCAAAGATTACAGTATAATTTTACTTTCCATAATCAAATTAAAGAAAAAAAAGTCTAGTAATTTCATTTTAGTTTTTCTTTTAACTCTTGTGGTAATAACAGGTTAAATAGAGCGTGAAATTTTACATTTAATGGTATTATATTCAGTTATTAATATTTTTATAGCTGCCCTCGTATATCTTTAACATAAACAAATGGTTTGTAATAATAAAGAAGAAAGAACATTCAAAATGTTTGTGAAATAATATAAAGTTTAAATCTTGTAAACAAAGAGTATTAATACCTTTGCCGCGTAACGGACAACGGTCCTCTTTTTTCTACGTCATCAACCGGCACCTTTTATTCAGTGGCCATATTTGTTTTCAACTTACAAGGCCACTTTTAACGTTCTCTTGCTTTTAAAAATTAATTTGAATTAAACAGCAAAAGAAAACTTCAATATTAAGCAACTAACAAAACGGTTATTCTTATAACCAAAATCCAACAATTTTAAAATGCAGTATAACATTGAATTATCGTATAAAATAAATTTAATAAAACCATGTGCGTGAATCAACAAGTTGAAGAACAAAATATTTTATAGTTGAGTATTATTGATTTGTATTTAGGCGTGTCTTTTCTACCCGTTAATAATTTTATTACAAATTTGAATAGTACAGTGTCTTTTTTAAATACTAATTCGGCTATTTATTAATCTGTGTGTTCTTTTGTGAATATTATTTTGGTGTGTGAGCGTATTATCCTCGGGGAAATAAACGGTTTTTTGGTGATCTTTGAATAATTACTTATCTAATATAACATTAAAGTGTGTGATAAAATAAAAAAACGAGTGTTTCTCAGTAAATATTCGAAAATTTAAGTCTATCAAGACTATAAAATAAATCTTTTAACCCCAAGATTGTGTTGTGTTGCCCTCTAGGCTAAAGATCGTGTTTTAAAATTTTTATGTTCCGAAAAAATATGTGAAGTGAAATAAAAATACTTGCGAGTCTTTCTCCAGTATTGATTAAATAAATACCAGGTAAGACTTCAAGTTATAAGTTATTGTATTTTTATTAGAGACTTTGTTACAACTGTTTAAGAGGAGTGAATCTAAAATAGATATTCGTTAATTAGGATAGCTTTTGATTTGGCATTGTCATTTATTTTATAGGCCTAAACATATTTTATAAAATATTGATTGATACTGACTTTGTAACAACTGTTTAAGAGGAGTGAATCTGAAATAGATTTTTGTTAATTAGGATAGCTTTTGATTTGTCATTGTCATTTATTTTATAGGCCTAAACATATTTTCTAGGATATTGATTTTTGTTTATATAAATTATTTAAAGTCATTATAAATAGGCCTACATATTAAAACAATATAAGTTCTTGCGAACCCCGTTGGAAAACACTTGACTGAACCAAGATAAGGATTATATTTTATAAATAACATAATAATTATATAATTCTTCAAAAACGTTGTAACAAGAACATTTTCTTAACTTTATTAACCACTTCTTTGGGAGATGCTAACCCACAAATTCACTTTTATAGCATAATTACAACACTGTAGATCTTTAAGTTTTTTTTTCACTAATTTGTTGTATCAAAGTTTTGTTACTAAATTTTCATGTTTTATGTGAATTTTAGACTTGTCGTAAACCCATATTTTTATTCTATTTACGTTAATATAAATTTATTGAAAATTTTTATATATGACATTTTGTAGCTCATTAAAAGCAAAATAAAATCAATCTTTTGGATATTAAAAGTCAATCAATCCATATACCAAGTTTTAACTTTATTACCACTCCTTACTTTAAATTACTTTAGAATGTTTTCTGATATCTATCATCATCATCATCATTATTATTATTATTATTATTATTATTATTATTAGCACAGCGTCTTACTACCCTTTCGGGCTCTACGCACTTACGCTAATGTGTAAAGGAAGGGTGATTGTGAAATGAAATGGAGGACCTACAGTTTAACATGGGATCCGAACCACGGTGGAGGCCTGGCATTCCACCAATTCACAAGTTTTGATTAATACACATCTTGTCAGAGGTCAAGAAAGGGTTTGGCAATCAAATAAATTTGTGCTGCGACCGAGGAATGAACCCCGGACTCCCAGTACAGAAGTCTGACACCTTAACCCTATAGCATCAGGTCACCAACATGTTGTAATACTCTTAAAAATTTTTGATTGTTTTTTCTATGTGTAGTATGAGATATTCAGATTTTTCACATTTATAATGTTAATAATATTAATACTAACCAAAAAAATTGGATTTTTTTAATCATTTTCTAAATAATTTTTTATAAGAAAATTGGATTTTTTTTTATCATTTTCTGGATAATTTTTTATAAGAAAATTGGATTTTTTTAAATAAAACTTATTTATTTATTACAATAAAAACTTATATGGGATTAAATTCTATTTAGAAAAAAATTATATTCTTGAAAAAATTAATAATTAATATTAGGCCATCTACATATATATAGAAATATATAGAAAATAAAAGTCATATAAGTTTCTTGTTGAGACCTAAAATTTGACTGTCAGAAGTGACAGCTGCTAAACACATGTTTTTGCAGATCATATGGTTCGGCGGAGGGATACATAATTTGGTCTAGTTACTTTTCAGAGCTGTCAGATATCAGCTGTGAGCTGTCAGTCAGCACCAAAGAAGTGCTGTGGGACCTATATATAAGATTGTCTGAGTGTTCCTGTGGTGAGGCCAATGTATTCAGCAATACACTAGTTCCAATATAGCTGGTATATATGATTGTCTGAGTGTTCCTGTGGTGAGTTGAATGTATTCAGCAATGCAGTAGTTCCAATATAGCTGGTATATATGATTGTCTGAGTGTTCCTGTGGTGAGGCCAATGTATTCAGCAATACACTAGTTGTAATATAGCTGGTATATAAGATTGTCCGAGTGTTCCTGTGGTGAGTTGAATGTATTCAGCAATGCAGTAGGTTCAATATAGCTGGTATATAAGATTGTCTGAGTGTTCCTGTGGGGAGGCCAATGTATTCAGCAATACACTAGTTGTAATATAGCTGGTATATAAGATTGTCTGAGTGTTCCTGTGGGGAGGCCAATGTATTCAGCAATGCAGTAGTTGTAATATAGCTGGTATATAAGATTGTCTGAGTGTTCCTGTGGTGAGGCCAATGTATTCAGCAATACACTAGTTCCAATATAGCTGGTATATAAGATGGTCTGAGTGTTCCTGTGGGGAGGCCTATGTATTCAGCAATACACTAGTTCCAATATAGCTGGTATATAAGATTGTCTGAGTGTTCCTGTGGGGAGGCTAATGTATTCAGCAATACACTAGTTGTAATATAGCTGGTATATAAGATTGTCTGAGAGTTCCTGTGGGGAGGCCAATGTATTCAGCAATGCAGTAGTTGTAATATAGCTGGTATATAAGATGGTCTGAGTGTTCCTGTGGGGAGGCTAATGTATTCAGCAATACACTAGTTGTAATATAGCTGGTATATAAGATTGTCTGAGTGTTCCTGTGGGGAGGCTAATGTATTCAGCAATACACTAGTTGTAATATAGCTGGTATATAAGATTGTCTGAGTGTTCCTGTGGGGAGGCCAATGTATTCAGCAATGCAGTAGTTGTAATATAGCTGGTATATAAGATGGTCTGAGTGTTCCTGTGGGGAGGCTAATGTATTCAGCAATACACTAGTTGCAATATAGCTGGTATATAAGAATGTCTTAGTGTTCCTGTGGTGAGGCCAATGTATTCAGCAATACACTAGTTGTAATATAGCTGGTATATATGATTGTCTGAGTGTTCCTGTGGGGAGGCCAATGTATTCAGCAATACACTAGTTGTAATATAGCTGGTATATAAGATTGTTTGAGTGTTCCTGTGGGGAGGCTAATGTATTCAGCAATGCAGTAGTTGCAATATAGCTGGTATATAAGATGGTCTGAGTGTTCCTGTGGGGAGGCTAATGTATTCAGCAATGCACTAGTTGTAATATAGCTGGTCATAGTGACCTATCATAGTGTATTACATTTGTGTGAATCTGCTGTTGAATTAGGTGGAAGGTTGGTGAATTGTGCAGGCAGTGTATCTCTGTGTTGCATGGACAGGAACTTTTGGCCTGATGTTGTTTGTTGTAAAGGTAGGAAGGAACATTTGGCCTGATGTTGTTTGTCGCAAGGGCAGGAACCTTTGGCCTGATATTGTTTGTTGTAAAGGTAGGAAGGAACATTTGGCCTGATGTTGTTTGTCGCAAGGGCAGGAACCTTTGGCCTGATATTGCTTGTTGTAAAGGTAGGAAGGAACATTTGGCCTGATGTTGTTTGTCGCAAGGGCAGGAACCTTTGGCCTGATATTGTTTGTTGTAAAGGTAGGAAGGAACATTTGGCCTGATGTTGTTTGTCGCAAGGGCAGGAACCTTTGGCCTAATGTTGTTTGTTGTTTGTTGTTTGTGGCTGGGTCGGGCAATTTAGGGTGAACAACAATGATACGAAGATTGACTGTATTTCTTGGAGCCCTGTTGAGAATATTTTGTGTGAGAGGTGAGTTTTTCTAGTCCTTCATAATACTGGGTGGTGAGTGGTATATTCCGTTCACAATAGGTTTTTACCTGGATGACAGTTCGAAAATCATATGTTTAGGTTTTGGGTTGCCAACACTTGTAAAAGATCACAGTTTGGTTATAAATGTAAATGTAATTGCCTGTTATATATATTACATTTAAAATAACGTAAACTTAAAGTTTTCTCATACTATTTCATTTTTTTAAATAATTTCTTTTTATCCAACTCGAAACAATATTTTAAACATAATTAAAAGTACTTAGTTTTCATTTTGGAACGTTACTGATTTTGTGTAATATAGTGCACACATCAATTATTTTAATACAGGCATCATATTTACTTGGAAAAGAAAAAATTGTTGTCATTTTTTTACATACAATAAATGATTTTATGATTATTTATCATATTTTGAAATATTTAACTGAATAAAATATGTTCATCAACTGCATGTCTGCATCATTGCAAAAAACTTGTTTACCGTTATGTTCGATCATATGGTTTAGTTTCGTCCGTCGCCATTTTGAAGCTATGTTTGCTAAAAGTTTTTGTGAAAGTGGTGTTAATATATTTTTAAAGGGGAATAAAACTATAAATAAACTTTGTGTCTGACCTCAAATAAATATATAAATAATATTGGCCTAAATTACTGTGGTTAACTATCACATTAATATATAACCATCTGTTTTCATTACAGTCATCCAAAGTGATACATGTCAGCTGTTGGCGTAGTGATATATTAGGGATTACTTCTAGTAACATTTCGAGCTGTCATCCAAGTAAACTTAAGTCGTGAATGACTTATATGTCATTGGAAGGTTGTTTCTTGATATGCTCTCGATTGAATGGGGCTCTGTTTTTGACCGCTAACTGTGTTTATGGTATTCTCAGGCTGTTAAAGCCTTGAGGAGTTGTTGACATTGCTAGTTATGGTATTTTCGCTTAGAACATAAACATTTGTCTCTGTTAGTTAAGTTATAGGGTAGAGAGTATTTTACATTAAGAGGTTGGTTGCTTTTAAAATGGAGGTATTGTTGATAGTTGGTGGATTTGGTGTGGACTGTGGTGAACATTTCATAATACCATGCCATATTCTTGGATATGAAACTGAACTGTCTTCTGCACAACGTCATAGAAGGAAAGGTTGAAGGTAAGAAGAGGAACTTAGGAAGGAGGAGGATTCAAATATTGGATGACTTGAAGGAGAGAAGAAAATTCTGAAAGATGAGGCAGAGGGCATGGCGCATTGGCGGTCTAAGTTGATTGACAAAAGGAATAGACCTGTTGTAAGAAATAATAACAACAATAATAATAACTGGCAAAGTTTTATAATAATAAAACTCTTAAATGTTTCTGTTCCTTTAAAATGTTATTCTGGTGAAATATCTAATTTATCTATTTCTTTTTAGTTGTATTTTCTAAAGTCACAATTTTATCACCTTAAAAATAAATGGATTTATGACTAACTTATATTCTATAACAAATCATATACTTTTCACCAGTGCCCTCATTAATAGTTTGCTCGAGAGAACAGATGTAATTTTAGTGGAGTGCATTTTTACTTTCTTAGAGAAAAGTATTGAAATCATGAAAAATGTTAACCTTAGGATTACAATGGTTCTTAAAGTTGTATGTGCCCATAAATTTAAAAATATGGTTCTTTAGTGTTATGCCACCCTCTCCGAAGTTTGTTAGTTTGTCGTTAGTCTAACCATCTTTATGTTCCTCTAGCCATACCTGGGTTACAACCAAAAGGATTTCATTCAAACCTCTAGGCCAAATTGTGAATTTCATTCTGGACATTTCAAGAATGTTGTAACATACTATTATAATATGAGAATGTATGTATGTATGTATGTATAAATTATTTCTAGACACATCAAAATTTCGTGAGACATGTTTTTACAAACTTTTACCCAGAAAGTTAAAATTACTATCAAAAAATATTTAAATGCCTACTATTGTAGAATTTTTGATAATACATTTATGAAATAAAACAAAATAAAATCTTTTCACGAAATTGACCATTTTGCCTTTAAAATGCAAATTATGCTTGATTTTGTTGATTTAAATGTGATTTAACACTAATGTCATCATTTATCTTTATCCTTAAATTGCCTGAAAAATAATGAGTACCAACTATGCTAATACAAAATAATTTTCAAAGAATATTAAGGAAATATTTTAAAAAAATCCCTAAACCAAAGATTATTAGTAAGAGAAGTGTTTGAATTGGCTAGTTTCATGGCCATATTGTCTCTAAAAACAAATATTTAAAGAAGAATAAGAAAATGACGCCATAGTCAAGCTTAATTGAGATATTTTTATCTTCATATCTTTGGTGTTCCAACTTACATCACTATCGAGTAATGTTATTTTCGAGTGTGGTGATTTAAGCGTAGTTACATGGAAAATTATTTAATAGAATAATAGGCGAATGATAATTAAAAATGCCTAGAGTCTTACATATATTTGAAAAGGAACTCAAATATTCAAAAGTTGACTTTACACATTTATAAAAATTGATGTTATTTAAACACTTTTGTTTATAGTAGGCCAGGAATAGTACAACATATAAAACCTTTTAGCTGTAAATTTTCTATTGATAACAATATATATTAAAGTTGATTTGTTAAATTTTCAGCCTCCCCCCCTCCCCCCCCCCTCAAAGAATTTATTTTTTTCCACTTTTTATATCAACATTAAACATTTATTAAATGAAATAAAATAACTTTATCATAAATCAGGATCTAGCCTTTTATTTAGTGATTTTTCCTTTTTTACAGAACTACAACTCTTTATTTAATGAAATCCAATCATTTTATTTACCACAAATGAGGGAGTCTATTTATTTCTGTTGAAACTATCATGAGATTTCTACGCAAATAAGGTAGCCCGCTGTTACAATTTTTGTCACATTCTACAAACTTATGAACGAAGTTATTTGGTCTTGTTTGTGTTATTGGCTAAATACATCACACAGGGTGTCTGACCTGGGGCTGATTGTGGATCTGCTATGTACTGCACATGCGCTATTTCAGTCTTCAGGTTAGCCACTCGACGTCTGTAATAGAAGAGGAGGCCGACTATGATCGCCACCAAGATCAAGGCCACAACCAAACCTGCAGCCACACTGCCATAATGTTTTTCTTCTTTCTCTAAAACATTTTTGGCCGACAACTGAAGCTCGCATTTTTCTCCTGAAAAATAAAATAAAAAATTTCACAAGTACTCTTTAAAATAAATTTTACAAATAGCTCAATTTGAAGAATATTTAAAGTTATAGGTGTGTGAAGTCTACTTTTAAAATTTGACGTAAAGTTGAATTGAATTTATGAAATATTCCTGAATTCAAATCAATGTTCTAATAAGTAATTTTTTTATTTTAATTAAAGGTATAAAGAAAATGGTTAGTATTGATATAACTTTATAAAGTAATATAAACAAAATATATAATCGATAGTTTAAAAAATATTTGGGCTAAACTAATTAATAAAGTTAAATTATATTTGTAAGAAGGTATAGGAAATGTGGATAGAAACATATAAAAGGAACAAACACAATATGGCTGTTACAATGAAAAGAACACAGTTCACACTTTACAATGCTGCCAATGGACAAAGAGGTAATGTTTAACTCTTGAAGAGAATCAATTGTCACCGCCCAATCCCCTGACCTAGGTTTCATTCTATCGGAACTCATGAGGGAGAAAGGAGTGTGGAATGTGCAACACAACTTGATAAAAGAGGAAACCATTGTAACAGCCATATTGTGTTTGTTATCCACATTCTTCCAAATACAATACAATTACCTCATAAAGTGAAAAGAGGGTTTCCTTATAGAACAATTTCCTTCTCCTATAACGCACATAATTTGTGAGGCATGTCTTAACCAACTTTTAATTAAAGTAATAAAGTTAATTGTATCATTTTTAATTCATGTGAATTAACAATAACATTCCAACAAAAAGAAAAAAAAATCTCTCGGATTAGTAAATTTACTTTTCTCAATCAAAAAACATTGGTAAAATATGAAGAAAAGAAAACAATGTCTACACAACAATATTATGACGTAAGCACTTGGGTGATTATTGCTAGCGTCAAATGTCAATCTAGTTCGGGTTATGCAATGGAAAAAGATGTCTAACATTTAAAAGTTAGAAATTGCATATGGTTGTCAAATACGTGTAAGTTACTAACCAGGAATTAGTGCATGTTGAGTCAGCTGTAGTGAGTGCGACCGTTTCTCACTGGGGTGGGGAGGGGGGGGGGATAGTAGGTTATTAAAAGGGTAAAGATAACAAAAGCTCTCGAGGCTTGTTCATAAAAATGTTTTGTAGGATGTAGGACCAGAGAGGGCTACCTACTTGACAATAATGGACGACATGTTTTCCAACATAGACTAAGCTGACACTTCAAAATAACTCTCTCTATTCATGGACTAACGCCATCACAATAGTCTCTCTGTATCTGTACTACCTCTACAAGTACTGTGAAATGAACATCAAACTCTGTTACTTTTGTATAAATGGTCCCCAGCTTCTCCTTCCCTTTAGACAATCCTAATGATTGCTTGGCCAGATTAGGAGTGAACATTATGTGTATTTAACAACATACAATCATTTTATTTCCCACAACTCAAGGTCTTTAGTCATCACTCATCAGGCACTTGCCCAAATTTCTCTAAAAAAGAATAATAATAAAGTCACTAACATATCCGACACCTTATCTCAGTCAGTAGCGTGTGTCTTATGAGCTTTGAGTCCCGGGTTTGATTCCTGGAATGGCTGAAACTTTTATCATTGGTGAAATGTGGGTTTATCCTTTCACAGTGATAAATTAACGACTGGGGACTGGATGTTGTGCCTGTTCTAGTCTTAAGTTATATTCCAAGGCATATAACAGACCCAACAAGCCGGTAATGGAACATAAAAGTGAGCCAGACTATAGGCTGTAAACAGTAATGTATGTAAAGCAAAGTCATTAACCTGTGAATCCATGTCGACAAATACAACCATCTGCTGGATGACACACGAAATTATCATTAGGACATTCACAAGGCGCCATACAGTGGTCTCCATAGTACCCTTCTGGACAAACTGAAAACAAATTAGAAATTATTATTTTCAACTTTTAAAACTAGCCTCGAGGTTATTAACAGCTTAATCTAAGGGTTAGAAATAAGGACAGTTGTGATGGGGGAGTGGGAGGGAGGAACCAACCAGTGATACACCTGTTCCCTGTAGAATGTGACCTTGTGCAGTATGAGTCTAACCCCCTAGACAGCGTGGTAACCAGTGTAGATTCCATGAATCATGAAAAACAGTACATTGAGAGTGTATCACTAATCAACAATAATAAGCTATAACAACGTAACATGGGGGAGACAAAAACAAGTTAGATTGCTCACATGACCCACGCCAATATATTATTATAACATAATGAGTTTGCACTTTTAGGCGAGTGTGTTAAACGTGAACAATGCCACTATCATCAACAACAACAAAATCTTGCAAATTGTGTTTACTTGCCTCCCTAGGTAAAGTTCCAACAGTGCTACTGAAGGTAATAATGTCTCCACAGATGTGATGACTCCCTCAAATATTTCAGCTTATATAAGTCAAGCTTATCTGGAAGTTCCAGGCACTCTGACAAGTCAAGTTTATCAATTTTTGGACAAATAATATGATATAATCCAAGAAAAGAGGTCCAAAAATGTCTTCTGTTGATTCCTTTATTCTTCTGTTAGATGACCGGACAGATCTATGTAGAAATCCCCTTATCAGTTTGATATTTGCCACACCACAACTAATGTTCCTAAAAGCTATAGAAACCAAAAGTGACGTCATACGAGGGATTACATCTCTAAGATTCTAAACACGAAAATTGAAAAAGTTGGTGCTTCAAAGGTACAAGCAGTGATGACTGAGAATGCAAGTAACAACAAGCTAGCTTTGCAAATTTTAAGAGAAAATTATCCACATTTGGTGAAATTCAGTTGTTTTGCCCATGGCCTCAATATAATTTCAAAATATATCAGCAACATGAGTGTATTGAAAGCTGCAAATCACTATTAAATTGTTCGCGATTCATAATGTGGTTGATCAAACTCTAAAGGAGATTCAGAAAGAAAAGATTGGAAAGAGCGTGCACTGTTGTTGCTGGTTGAAACAAGGTGAGGTTCTACTGTAAGATATTAAGATAGCAAAACAAGTTCCAGAAACAACCTTCAGTGCACATATATTGACAAAGCAATGGAGTAAATTCTCCCATTACACTTAAGACGGCAGGTTTTGGACAAAGACTACTTTTGCAATTCGTACACAACATTCTTAAACCAATTTTTGCTGCCATATAAAAGTTGGAAGGTGATACACCCAAGCTGTTGGAAATGCCTGATATTTTCCGCAGTTTGGTAAACCAAATTTCACTCAAACTTTCTTCCTCGCCCCTAAACAAGGGTGAAGAAAAGAGTGTATTGATATAATACAGAAAATGATAGAATTCTTCTCACATCCAAATAAATTATCTGAGTATTTTACACTCCAACTGCCGTGGTAGGGATTAATCAGAGGAGGAACTGTTTGATGCTTTGGACATAATTATGGAAATCTATCAAATAGTTCCCAGTGTGAGGGAACTGGGACCATCAAGCTCAAGCTCAAGCTCAAGCCACAAGCCTGCGAGACATGTCTGAAAGTGATGGTGACTCATGTAAATAAGAATGGAGAGGGAAAGGATTCCCAGGAGGATGTTAGATATGGAGGTGAGAGAGTATTAGGCTGAGAGGAAGACTGAGGGATGGATGGCTGAAGGGGGTAAGGAGGAGTGTGGAGGAGAGAGGGGGTGAACAGGCTCATGTTCCAAACAAACCCAGCCAGTGACTGGAAGCTGTTCATAATGATTACCATTAGAAAGTGGTGCCTTAAGAAAAAAAACCTAAATCAAATCAGTGTTAGCCTAATATTGTAACTAGTTTCAAAACTAACAGTTATTAGCTGATACACTCATGCCTTTAAGTTACTTTTAAAAGAATTTGTAAACATAATGGGAGTACATACCAAATTCTGGTTTAATTATTATTATAATAATTATTTTTAGTGGTAATAGTAAAGAAATGAATGAATGATAGCCTTTGTAGACTCATTATGTTAATATTTACTTCAATATTTTTATTGTCAGTTTAGTTTAAATAATTTTAAGGTTGGCCCAAGTATTTTTAATCAACTCCCTCAGCAAGACGCCCCTGCATCTTTAGTTATGAGTCAACTTCAGATTCAATATTGGCCACTGACCACATTATTCCTCTTACACCTGTACATACTCTCAGTGCATTGCTGCCCAATCCATCCTGATGGACATCGACACAGCCCATCATTGCGTCGACACTTTCCACCATTCAGACACTTGCAGTGTTGACTGCAGTTCATGCCATATGTCCCCACAGGGCAGGGCGTGGCACAGGTGGAGCCCGTCCATCCAGGTAGACAACGACAACTACCTAAAATATACACAATTTAAACATTATATACTAGAGTCCTGATTATCCTTGTGATATGCTATTTACATTAGTTTGAAGGATGCACATGGACACAAAACAATATGGCCATCTATTCCTTACCCTCCACAGACTTTGGTGCAGTTTGTGTTTATGTCTATGTTTTGAATTTGTGTAGATTTGTGTTATTAAAATGGAAGTGGGTGTAATCAAGCAAGGGGGGACACACACGCACACGCGCACGAACACACACACACACACACAAGCTATTAGTGCTCGTTAAAGCTAACCAAGTAATCTATCTCTGGTTTCCCATCCAATAAATTAAAAAATGTCAAAAAATATCAGCTAGAGCTACCTTTTCACTTGTCATATCCTTCGATAAATTCACAATAACAACTTCGCACAGACCAACAAAACATTGTATTTAACTATTTGAGACCTCACTAACAATTGGGAGGAAATGGAAAAATTATATTAGATATGGGAATTAAAATATCTCCCAAAATTTATCTCTCTACGCCAAATTAAACTTAATTTAACATTTTTCCTCAAAAAGAATTGTTTCGAGACAAAATATTACATTTGGTGTACGGCTGTCCTAATGCCGGGATGTTTAAATGGAAGCGATCACGATGCAGTTAACTTAACATAAAAAATGTCCTGGGAGGTCCTTTACTTTAAGTGAACGTCACTTTAAGGGGATCACGTGATAGAACCAGCCAATCATTATAAGAGTGACATCAACAGGGCTATTTAGTAATTCATATGTTGGTATTATGACTGTGGTTCATTCTTTAGCATAAATTCTAGGTATAAGATATTTAAACAAAATAATTAATAGGAAAGCTAAATTTACCAAAAAAGTTTAGTAATAGATATATATATATATTATATCGATTGAAAACTGTAGGCATTCACAGATCATCACTGTAATAATAGTCCAAAACACAGACCATACTCGAGAATGAAGATGTTTGACTCGATTTGTTATGTTAAGTTATGTGAATTGTGATCACACATCTGTTTTCTCAAGTTAAGATAACTTTAGTGAAAATTATGTTAAGTTAAAGTTAAGTTGATCATGATCGCGGCGTGTGACCTCACGGAGAGGAAGAGAAAGCAAAGTTGAGGAAACAAGTAACTTTGGCATTTTGTATACTCTAAAATTAAAGTTTAATTTAATTAATTTAAAAACCAATGTTCTGTTTACAAGAAATAAAATAATTGTTATTTAATTTATTGAAACATTTATACTGTAGAGCAAATAATAATACATCTTCCAAGTCATATCTTAAAAACGGTAAATTAACTAAAAAGGTAACTTAAAAGAGATAAAGATATAATTTTAAAAAAAAATTATAATTACTTTTGACCCTTTTAGTACCTTTGGCACTTTTCTACAATAAATTGATACCCTATTTTCCATTGCCCTTTCCACACCATTTAGCCTTTCAATCCTTTTTACATTTTTTAATCTATTTGATTAACAATTTTGAAAAAATAAAATTTGTTTGATTTACTTTTTACCATTATATTCCTGAAAGAATCACTCCCGACAAAGACGAGTATTTCATGATTTAACTTCTAGTTTAAGGAGTATTCTGTATTTACTTCCTAATTTCACTAATGAGTTATACACTCATACTTTTATTTCCATTTCACACATAGAGGATTGGTAAACATTAAATAAAATATTATAAAAGTAGAATTCAATATAAAATTACAATGATGGTAGTTGAAATTAAAGTTGAAATAATGATTATAATAACAATATTAATGTATTACAATGTAACCTAAAAAGAACTGAATGTGGATTAATTAGATATAAATTGATTAGATAAAAGAATACATTGACAATGGATATGATTTTACAAGAATAGGACCACCTTACATAAAACATGAATATATAACATATTAAATAAATAAATTAAAAATTAAAAAACATATTTTAGGTTAAGATGGATAAGTAAATATGGCAAGAATCAAAAAATAATATTATTAAATTATTGATTGTTGAGGATTGATAATGATGATTTAAATTTTATATTTTAATACTGAATTCTGGCTTATCTGCTTTAATGCCCTTGTTCCTTTTTTTCTTTATGGCTGGTGTAGTTTCAGCCCAAGTTGCTACATGTTTCGGCGTGTCAATACGACGCCATCATCAGGCTATAGATTAAAAACAAAACAAATTATGGTACAATTCCAGTGTGAAATGTTATACGTAGAAAAGAATATGCTAAGGTTGAACGTGAATATAATAATGAAATATTGTATTTACCAATTAACGCCTTTAATATAAGTTTGTCATTATTATATTAAAGGCGTTAATTGGTAAATACAATTTTCATTATTATATTCACGTTCAACCTTTGCATATTCTTTTCTACGTATAACATTTCACACTGGAATTGTACCATAATTTGTTTTGTTTTTAATCTATAGCCTGATGATGGCGTCGTATTGACACGCCGAAACATGTAGCAACTTGGGCTGAAACTACACCAGCCATAAAGAAAGAAAGGAACAAGGGCATTAAAGCAGATAAGCCATAATTCAGTATTAAAATATAAATTTTAAATCATTATTATCAATCCTCAACAATCAATAATTTAATAATATTATTTTTTGATTCTTGCCATATTTACTTATCCATCTTAACCTAAAATATGTTTTTTAATTTTTAATTTATTTATTTAATATGTTACATATTCATGTTTTATGTAAGATGGTCCTATTCTTGTAAAATCATATCCATTGTCAATATATTCTTTTATCTAATCAATTTATATCTAATTAATCCACATTCAGTTCTTTTTAGGTTATAATACATTAATATTGTTATTATAATCATTATTTCAACTTTAATTTCAACTACCATCATTGTAATTTTATATTGAATTCTACTTTTATAATATAAATACGTTTCCTTACTACAATACATCATGTTCTTCATGAATTAAATAAAATGTCAGTATTGATGAGAGTATTAGAATACAAAAGACGATAGAAAAAACAGTAGAGTGTAAATAATATGAGGTAACTCTCCAAGAAGTGTGGTGATAATGAGACACTCACCACTGACATGATAACTCTCGTACAAGTGAGCTGATAATGAGACACTCACCAGTGACATGATAACTCTCGTACAAGTGAGCTGATAATGAGACACTCACCAGTGACATGATAACTCTCGTACAAGTGAACTGATAATGAGACACTCACCAGTGACATGATAACTCTCGTACAAGTGAGCTGATAATGAGACACTCACCAGTGACATGATAACTCTCGTACAAGTGAGCCGATAATGAGACACTCACCAGTGACATGATAACTCTCGTACAAGTGAGCTGATAATGAGACACTCACCAGTCACATGATAACTCTCATACAAGTGAGCTTATAATGAGACACTCACCAGTGACATGATAACTCTCGTACAAGTGAGCTGATAATGAGACACTCACCAGTCACATGATAACTCTCATACAAGTGAGCTTATAATGAGACACTCACCAGTGACATGATAACTCTCCTAGAAGTGAGCTGATAATGAGACACTCACCAGTGACTTGATAACTCTCATACAAGTGAGCTGATAATGAGACACTTACCAGTGACATGATAACTCTCGTACAAGTGAGTTGATAATGAGACACTTACCAGTGACATGATAACTCTCGTACAAGTGAGTTGATAATGAGACACTCACCAGTGACATGATAACTCTCGTACAAGTGAGCTGACAATGAGACACTCACCAGTGACATGATAACTCTCCTAGAAGTGAGCTGATAATGAGACACTTACCAGTGACATGATAACTCTCGTACAAGTGAGCTGATAATGAGACACTCACCAGTGACATGATAACTCTCGTACAAGTGAGTTGATAGTGAGACACTAATCAGTGACATGATAACTCTCGTACAAGTGAGTTGATAATGAGACACTCACCAGTGACATGATAACTCTCGTACAAGTGAGCTAACAATGAGACACTCACCAGTGACATGATAACTCTCGTACAAGTGAGTTGATAACGAGACACTCACCAGTGACATGATAACTCTCGTACAAGTGAGTTGATAATGAGACACTCACCAGTGACATGATAACTCTCGTACAAGTGAGCTGACAATGAGACACTCACCAGTGACATGATAACTCTCCTAGAAGTGAGCTGATAATGAGACACTCACCAGTGACATGATAACTCTCGTACAAGTGAGCTGACAATGAGACACTCACCAGTGACATGATAACTCTCCTAGAAGTGAGCTGATAATGAGACACTCACCAGTGACATGATAACTCTCGTACAAGTGAGTTGATAATGAGACACTCACCAGTGACATGATAACTCTCGTACAAGTGAACTGATAATGAGACACTCACCAGTGACATTATAACTCTCGTACAAGTGAGTTGATAACGAGACACTCACCAGTGACATGATAACTCTCGTACAAGTGAGTTGATAATGAGACACTCACCAGTGACATGATAACTCTCGTACAAGTGAACTGATAATGAGACACTCACCAGTGACATGATAACTCTCGTACAAGTGAGCTGATAATGAGACACTCACCAGTGACATGATAACTCTCCTAGAAGTGAGCTGATAATGAGACACTTACCAGTGACATGATAACTCTCGTACAAGTGAGTTGATAATGAGACACTTACCAGTGACATGATAACTCTCGTACAAGTGAGTTGATAATGAGACACTCACCAGTGACATGATAACTCTCGTACAAGTGAGCTGACAATGAGACACTCACCAGTGACATGATAACTCTCCTAGAAGTGAGCTGATAATGAGACACTCACCAGTGACATGAAAACTCTCGTACAAGCGAGCTGATAATGAGACACTCACCAGTGACATGAAAACTCTCGTACAAGTGAGCTGATAATGAGACACTCACCAGTGACATGATAACTCTCGTACAAGTGAACTGATAATGAGACACTCACCAGTGACATGATAACTCTCCTAGAAGTGAGCTGATAATGAGACACTCACCAGTGACATGATAACTCTCGTACAAGTGAGTTGATAACGAGACACTCACCAGTGACATGATAACTCTCGTACAAGTGAGTTGATAATGAGACACTCACCAGTGACATGATAACTCTCGTACAAGTGAACTGATAATGAGACACTCACCAGTGACATGATAACTCTTGTACAAGTGAGTTGATAACGAGACACTCACCAGTGACATGATGACAATCTGCTCCATTCTTGCAGTGGCACTTTTTGAGACAGTTCAGACCATATGTGCCCAAAGGACATGGGTGTTCACATGTCAGTCCAATGTAGCCAGACCGACACACAAACTCTCCAGTCACGTGGTCACAGGTGCGATTACCTATTCACAAAAATTAATAACAAGTGAGACACATAACAAAACACAATTAAGTTTATATTAAAATAACAGTTTCAAACAATAACAGCTACCACCTTACAAAAACATGGTAATCAAGACTTATTTAAATACACAGGGAGTACTTTTAAATAATTTAGGAGCTAATAAATTAGATTAAAAAGCCTGTGAAACATTTATATATATATAAAAAAAATATTGTTGTTGCACTAAATTAAACACAAATCAGATAGCCTGGGATATACTCATACATTCATTAATGTAGGGGATTATAGCACAATATGTTAAGCTGATGATCTGAACGGAATTTTGAGTTGATTATTTTTGCTGATTTTTTGAACTATGTGAGCTGGGTAACAGATATCATGGTCCTTTGTATTATCGCTTTGAGAGGGGGAAGGAATTTTTGGGTGGAATTAAGAGGGAAGTGGGGGTTGTTTCTGCTTAGGGAGAAAAAAAAAGTTTAAAAGGACAGTCTATAGTGAATCATGAATCAAACTTGGTACTTTCAAGTTAGGTTGAGAGAGGAAGATTTATACCACCAGTGGGTGGTTTCAAGGTCAACACTTCAACAGACGGAGAAAGAGAAGGTGTGAAATAATAAATTCAGTACCAGTTCATGACTATTGGGCTGCTCAAATAATTCTTAAAATAGTTTTCACAGTATGTTTTATTATTTATAGTATTCCTTCAATTCTAAGAAACATTCCCGCCCCCCCCCCCCTCCCGCCACGCTCTTCAACCTCAAACACTGTCCATCTCAAATCTAAAACTTGATCTTACAATCATAAAACCTTCGATTGTCACAAAATTCAGATTCTAACAATAGATACTCAATAGCTCAGAAGAATCAGATGATATTGATTCAGATGTAGATATCAAAAGCTCAGAAGAATCAGAATGATATTGATTCAGATGTAGATATCAAAGCTCAGAAGAATCAGGCTGACATTTATTCAGAAGGAAGAGATGAATATCATACCTACCGATAAATAAGGTACTTTTGGTTAGTAAATTGAATTCGGCAATAAAAATATTTCCTAGATATAGGGTATTTTAGTGTTTTATTTTTATTTATTTTCATGTAATCAAAGTTTTTTCCTGTTGGTGGCCCTGATACATTAAGGTGTGTCTTAGAGTTGAAGAACTATGGTATATTAAGAACTGTATGTGTGTAGTTTTGCATATTACCTTTGTAACATTGTAAAGAAATTGAATCAAAGAATTGAGATTGGTGATCAGCATCAAGCTTATTCGGAACAGCCATGATTTATTAGGGTTGCAGGTGCTATGACATTTTAAGAATTCAATAAGTTAGTAGCCTTCGCACAAATTAGGGGTACAAATATACAGTATTAATAATACTTTTGAGGGGGTTAGGATGACCAAAACATCTCCACTTCCACTCCCTCATCATGGGTCGAATAATACAAAATTCATATGTTAAAAGAATTCACAATCTTACATTTCTGATTAAATACAACACATTCCAACCAGTGAGTCCCAGTTGAAGAGTGAAATGATTGAGATGGCAAGAACGAGAATAAGGCTTAGAAAAGCTGTAAAGCTCAATGAAGTAGATTTGAAAGTATTAAAGAGTGTAAAAAGTATTTAGGAAGCGAGCTTGAGGTGGGGGTGATAGCAGAGATGAGAAGAGAACAGCAGGGAGCGTTGTTCTATAGGTGTGTAAGAGATCTGCTATGGAGAGTTGTTCTATAGGTGTGTAAGAGATCTGCTATGGAGAGTTGTTCTACAGGTGTGTAAGAGATCTGCTATGGAGAGTTGTTCTGATATGGTAAGAAGAGCATGAGGCTTGAAACAGTGTAAAGACTCTATGAAGTAATTTGAAAACGTATTAAAGAGTTGTCTAAAAAGTTTTAGAAGCCGCTTGGAGAGTTGGTTTACAGAGATGGTAAGAGACAGCATGGAGGTTGTTCTATAGGTGTGTAAGAGACCTGCTATGGAGAGTTGTTCTATAGGTGTGTAAGAGACCTGCTATGGAGAGTTGTTCTATAGGTGTGTAAGAGATCTGCTATGGAGAGTTGTTCTATAGGTGTGTAAGAGATCTGCTATGGAGAAGAGAAGTGTTGTACTTTGTATGCAGTAGAAACATGAACATTAAATGTAAGAGAGACTAGGAAAGTGGAGGTCATGGGAATGAAGTTAGTGAGGAGCATGTTAGCTGTCATGAGGAGAAACAAGATTAGGAATTAAGTTATCTTAGAAAGAGTAGGGTACAGGAGTACATGAGATGGGAGAGGAAGAAAGACTGAGATAGTATGGGCATGTAATGAGGATGGAAAAAGAGAGGATGCCAAAGAAAATGTTATAAATAAAGTATGTATGAAAAATACCATAAGGAGGACAAGAAAGAGATGGGAAGAGCAGATAGGAGCAAGTGTGTGAGTGAGAGGAGAAGAATGGTAGGAGGACAGAATGAGATGGTCAGTTACTAAAATGACCCGGCCACAGGTTGGGAAAAGTTGTTGTTGATGATGATGATGATGATGATTAGTCTATATATAAGTGAATCACAATGAGCCTCAGTGAAGGACTCTGAAAATGTGGGTTGTGTTCAGGATATGAGTGAATCAAAGTGTAGCCTCACCGTATACATCCGGACACTTCTCCTTGCAGCGCAGTCCATAGTACCCCTCCCTGCAGTGTTGGCTGCAGTCCACCCCCTCCCAACCCCTGGCACACACACATGTTCCTGTTTGGGGATCACACGAACTGTTGTTGTGACAATCACACTGGCTGTTGCAGTCCTCACCAAACGCTCCAGCAGGACATCGCGTCTCACACCGGATACCTGACAATAATGTCACAACTATGCATTAGAGGGACATTTCCTGGAAAGCCAACAGGTATAAGAGTTGATTTGTGCTTTTGGTTGAAAATGGGTCCCGACTTTTCTTGTCAAAATTAGTCACACCAACCTAACTCTTGGTTATAACCAGTTATTTAGTATTTAGCATAATTTATTATTTAAATTAATTTATAATATAACTAGTAAACCTTGAGAGTCAAACTTTGCATTCAATCAACCAATTAAAACAAGATTCGAGGTCCTGATTAGTTGAATCTTTTGTCTTGACTCAATACACACTGGTATAAATATCTTCAAAGATGGATCATTTTAAGGTCATTAAATTAGGACTGTCAGTAATTAGCTGTTTCATTAATAATTTCATTCACCAACAACAATTATTGCAACGCCCTACAAAGATGGTGCAGATAAATACCAGTAACTATTCAAAAGGTCCATTAATTGATCCAAGGTAAGAGCTTGGTATCACAACACATGCTGGCATCGTCCACAGTAACATTTACTTCCAGAAATATAAACAGGCACTAAAGTAACTCTCAACTAGGCCCCACCCCACAGCGGAAGTTTATCACAACTAACTTTTACCTATGTTTAGTTAAATTAAAGCAACCCATAACTTGGTTGTTTGCAAGGATATTCCCCATATTTATCATTTGTAACCATCATAACACTTTAAAAACGGCTCACCAAACCTGCTCGTTCCCAAAATGGAGGTTTCTCATTAATAACACTTTATTTAGGTGAACCCTGACACTATACTACACAGTTCATCAATCAGGAAACTATAAGATAATATATCTAGAAAGTTAATTTGGAAAGATTAACAATTTAATTACGATCAAAAGATAATTTAGAATAATTTGATGAAACACGCCTGCCAATAGTCTCTTGTATAAAGCGTAACCAGAAAAGCCTCAACTGGCACATTATGGAGAGATTCAACCAATGGCAGGGCAGGGAGGGGAAGTTTTAACATTATACCGTACTTAGGGTGATTCGTCCAACAAGCTCTTCCTAGAATGAATAGAATTTTTAACATTGATGAAGTTGTGTTGTTGTGTTGTGAAGGGGGGGATGGGCAGGTGGAGTGGGGAAGTAAGTTGGGATTGCCAGCTCTCTGTTCACAACAGTGTTGTCATAATACTACCTCTTTTTTCCGCTAATTTAGAACATGAATGGTCACAGCATGACTCACCCGGGAGTTGTGGTCTTGAGTTTGAATCTTAGCTATTAAGATTCATAGAATATTAATAATTTAAAATAATGAACTTAATACACGTGTCACAAAGTATTTATTGTACTGAATACTATTAGGCTTATATTTACAAAATGTGTTCTTTGAAGAAGAAAAATGTATTACTAGGCAATTTAATGAAATAATTTGAGTGATGAAAGTTTAAGGGTTCTTTTTTTATTCTTTTAGCACCAAGTCTTACTACCCGTTCGCGGTATACTCACATATACTAATTACGCTAGTTAATTAGGAATTAGGAAAGCTGAATTTAGAGGAAGTGTACGTGCATTTGCGTAGAGAGAGTGAGAAACAATTTATAATAAAACTACCTTCTGTACACCTGAGAGATTGAACCCTGATCTCCCTGTCTTTAACGATCTAGTCTACGACGAAAGTGACACCTTAGAGATCATGCTAGCACCGGAGCAGATTTTAGAGTTATTTATTTGCAGTAAAAAAGTATTACTTTTCATTGTTGTTATTATTATAATAGTTAACAGAGCTCATGAATGGCATCTTAAAAACCGGCCGAAAAGCTGTAAAAATGTTGGAATGCCACGTAATCAAATGACCTACAAGATTAGGACCAACTGGTCAACAAGCTTACGCATTAGAAGGCAAAGTTATCGATAGCCTACTGGTTGACCAAATAAATAAAAATATTTCAAAGCTTGAGTGTGTCAAGTGATCGACACGTTTAGGACCATGTGATAAGGTATACAACTGTTCGACATGAGAGGACCTAATGGTATACAAAAGTCGAGATGGATTGACCAATTGACCGACAAGTTAATACATTGCAAACAACGTGTTCGACAACAAAATCGTAAACGAAAAATAACAAGTAAAGTCTATGAAATATTATTTTTAACAAAATTTATAGCTCTAATAAATACCCACATTTGTGGTCACAAGGTTCAATGCATCATTCGCATTCCTTATTCTGCGTATAGCTCAAACTGGGAGTGAGAAGTTAAGGAAAAAAAATATTTTTTTTAGCACCGTATCTTACTACCCGTTTGGGTTATATGCTAATTTTGTGGATTAAAATCATCATTAGTAAGGCATCCATTTTCTAAGTTGATCTTTACGGGTTAACCAGTTGGCTGT